>JAUBNQ010000023.1:19059972-19070434 GCA_032353495.1 Ctenopoma kingsleyae
TTTCACACTGATTAAGACAGAAGACATAATCCTTTGTGCATAGTTCAAATGTTCCTTGTGGATTTACTTTTTTTGTTTGGAGTTCTAATATTGGAAAAACACCATTACTGTTTCGGACCCTGGACCCTGGTGAGTGGACCTTTTGAGTTTCTAGTTGAGTACCCCTGCTTTAAAGCAATGAAGGTGAACTTTTCTTTTTTTTTTTTACCTTGGAGGCAAATAGGAAAACCAAAACATAATTTGGTTGTATACATGGTGAAAAATGTCGTTGGTTGAATGGTGGGAATTTGCTTTGTCTCTTCATATTACATTTTAATAGTAAGATTTGCATTGTAATCAAGGAAACGTATTGACTGTGTTACTCTCTGTCACTCTACACTGCAGTCAGCTTGATCTTTACATCAGTGCGTAGTGCAGTAGGTGCTGTCAGGCAGCCAATCAGTCAGAGAGCCCTGCTGTTATGGCCGTGTTCTGATGTGTTGTTCTCTGACCCCTCCACTCTGGCTGCCCCAGCTTATCCTTCATATATCACTGATACTGCACTAACACTGCTGTATATGGGGACTCAGCAGTAGATCACACTGGGTTCAGACACTGCACTAACAGAAACTGAGCAGATGGCTTCAAGACGTGACGTGGCTCTGTGGTTAAAAGCTTGTAGCAGCACAAGTTCAGCTACAAGACGCACAGGGTTGTTGGGCCAGTGTAACTTTGTTGTTTAAATATTTCTACATTGTTTATCACAGACCACATGTGTTTACATTTTTGATGACACTGGCATGACCGTTATGTTACTTTAACAGACGAATCGATAAGTGTCACCATAAACTGGGTTTATTTTAATAAATAATTGAGACAGGAACTTGCACCTGTTTCGATTTTCACATTAGGAGAATCAAATCAAATTTCTATGTGTTTCATACTTGCAAAACTAATGGCATTAATATCAGCTTCTTTTGTGCAATGTATCTAGCGTTAGTGCTGTCACTGTGAACATGTTAGCATGCAGATGTATTGATTTTGGCTGAACATGCTCACTGTGCTGCACAGAGCTGCTAGCAATGCCATAGACCCTTACTCTAGTCAATACCAAAGTTTATTATAGACTACTTAGACTTAAACTAATGATCAAACTTAACATTTAGTCTGAGCAGCAACTGCATGACTTGGACCATCTGATTCTATCCCTCTAGGTAGTCTTGACCTTTATTCTTGTTATGAGCATATTAAAACTAAACCCTAAAAGAAGCTGTAAATATTAGCACCAGAATATTCTCTGAATAGCCTTAACACAATGAGAAGACTCTTTATTCAGCAGATTGCATGGTATATAAACTTTATGCAAGACGATACTGTAGTGGTAAAACTTCCTGCTATTACAGTTGGCCTCCCATATCAGGAGTCTGAATTCCCTCTGGAAAGATGCCTGGAACTCCCACTCTCAAACAGCAGGATGTTGTGTATTTTATTAAACAGTTCGTTAGAAAATCTTTCTGATACTTTTAGGTGTGTTTTCCCTCTTTCTGTATCTCTCTCTCTTTCTCTCTCCTTTTTGTGTACTGCAGATACAGACAACAGTTAGCCGCCCACTCCCTTTAGAAGCTGTCCTCAACAATAATTGTCTTCGGTAAGAGTGCACTTCAGTTACCAATGTTGTGGGTATGATTGACAACATAGCACATCACGGCTTTGAACTAAAACAATCTCTGTCACATACCTTGGAGTTGCAGCAGTGAGACAGACACCAGATTACTTACCATACTGGCAGTCACAGTCTGTCAGCTCAGTTTAATGTAAAATAAAAAGCTTCAACAGTAGGTCTTTTCCCTATTGGCTATGCTTTTGATGATGGAGGGCAAGAACCTTTGTTCCAGTGCTTTGTACTATGCAGCATTACTGAAGTTTCTTTTTATTTTACACCAGAAACCCAGAGGTCATGGTTATTTCACAAGGCTATAGCAACCCTGTCTCCTAAAAACCACGTTCGTATACAACTAAACTGCAATCCCGATTAAGTTTTTGTAGAGAACGTAATTGTCACGTTGTCATGTTGTACTGAAACATATTTTTGCTGGTTGGGTGGATGCAGGGCAATTACTGTGCAGAACTTACATGCTGGAGACTCGAGTTTGACACCAATGTCCCCTGTGAAGTTGGGTTTAGGCAAGAAAAATGCTGACGTTAGGGTTAGAAAAAAGATCGTGTTTTGGGTTCATTTTTAAGACACAGACGTGTGTGAAGCGACATTTTTATTCATTAACCAGTCCACGATGTTTCACTGACACTAACCCACTTCTGTGATGACTGAACCCAACCATAAAACACTTAAACATCGCTACACTCACCAGTCTGTATGTTGAAATGTAACGTCGGGTATTTTAGCCGCCAGAAAACCGGACACAGATCGGATATTTTGGCGGACAAAAATTCGTTAGCTGTGAACATATGATCATTATGTTAACAGAAAACATAATCGGGCGCAATTACGTTCTCTACAAAAACGTAATTGGTATTGCAGTTTAGTTCTATATGAACGTAATTATTAGGACACAGGGCTGGCTATAGTGTTTATGGATTTGTGCTGTCGTAAATATTTTGTCAGGTCAAAGAACTCGATGTTTTACACAAGTTTTAATTATTGTTTACAAAATCCGACGGATGCACTGCAGGGGTGGCCCTAAGGTTATAGAGAAGCGAGCTTGTGAACAGAAGGTCACCGGTTCAGTCCAGCAGGATAAAATCTAGGTGGGACAAGTGGAAAAAGCAGCTCTTATCCACACCCTCATCAGCATCACTGTGGTGGCCTTGAGCCTTGAACAAGGACCCTAACTCCAGCTCCTCGAGGCGAGCTGTTGAGGTGGGTTGTACTGAGAAGAACCTCAGCAAATATGGATTGGTACAAAGTTTTGTACCGAGGTCCCCAGAGGATGGAGTTGATGGTACTTTGATTTTGTGGTACAGTGTGTATTCCATGCAGCTGAAATCACTTCTGTGGGTTTCCACGGCTCTGAGAATGTGCACTCCTGTGGTTTTCATTTTGACAGGAACACTGTCGCATTGTTAGAAGCTTAATGGATGGCAGTGTTGGCCGATCAGTCAGCCTGCCACTTTGTTCCAGACTGAAATGTCTGAACAACTGTGAGTGGGACTGCCCCGTAATTTTGTACCTTCATAGTCCCACTGAGGCTGAATCCAACAGACTTTGGTGACTCTCTGACCTTTTCCCTGGCACCGCCCGAAGGTCAAAGTTTTAACTTATTCAGTCAATATCTCCACATTTACTGGATTTATTGGATTGGATTTATTTATTCTGCACAGATGTCCATGGTTTCTACTGCAGATGAGAAAACACTTAGCCATCCTTTTTTTATCAGATAACAAAAAATAATGTTTTCTGTGCATGGGTTAGTGTTGAAGGTTATCCATACTGAAACAGTGTAATTTGTCTTTACAACAAAGAGGTCACTGTTAGATCACTGCGGTGATTTAAAGCGGGAAAAAAAACTGAACTGATTAGATGCATCTTAATTTGTCAAATAAAACTTCCGGGCTCCTTGATGAAAAACAGTTTTGTCATCCCTTACAGAGCTGGGATGTGATTAATAGTGTCACTTCCGCTGATGAATGAGACATTCTGTTTATTAAGATAATCGAAAACTGAAGAGAGGCAGTGAGATGCAGCGTTGAATACACAGGTGTTGATAACATGCATGGGTAAGATTTAGACCAAATTTTAATTGAGCCAGTGAGTACTGTTATTTAATTTGTTTCACAAGCTTACCTTAAGATAAATTTAATTACTTTAATAGGACATTCTATTGCAGAGCTTTAGATGAGCCTCCATTTTTAAGATCACTATTTTTTTCACTATTATGAAAATATATAGTGCTGATAGCTCTTTAACTTACTAATACTTAGATTGCACTGCATTCACCTTAAAAACATTTTCATGTCACCACAGCAAAATGGCATCTTTAAGTGAAGGCCAGCGAAACGTCAAGTTATAATTTTCCTTATCACCTCAAGTACTATGAGAACAGTTTAAGTCTATTCTTCTGAATGTCTTGGGCACCTGTCTTCTCAGTATGTGCTAGTTACTGATCACTTATGAACAGTGGTTACACCCCTTGACCTCTTCCCGTCAGCCCTCAGCTTATTTGCTGGCTCTATGTTAAGTGTGAAGAGCAGAGAAGGCACATACAGTATATAACTGTATGTTGTAATTACTGGTCATTTCACCATAATGGGCTGTCTAGACAGTATGGGTGTACTAGTAATATTTTTGTTTCTGCTCATAACAACTCTGAGTGCTGAGCTTTAATATCAGCTGAACACTGGGTCGTGTCACTGGAACCAATCTTGCGACTGTGTTTTTATTGATTAGGTTGAGTCTATAAATTTAACCATTCTACATGCTGCACATTGTAGCATACTGTGTTAATTCTCAATCAACCTATCCTGCATAAGTAAAGGTAAACAAAATATATAAATACAAAAAATCATAAAATTGTGAAACATGCCCAGTAAGACTTTCTCCCCAAAACCCCAATCTGCTCCATTTACAGTGTTATTACTTTGGGAAAAAGTAGTAAATGTTCACATATGAGAATTTGAAAACTCACTTAAACCATTAGCGAATTATTAGAAAACTTTCTCGTCAATTATGTAGCTGACTAAGTAATTAATCCATGAATCATTTCAGCACTGTTTGCCATTTTCTTCATGTAAATACTGCAAATGTAAGTATCTTTTAATGCACATCAAACTGAAGTTCAGGGCCATTAGATGAGCATAGAAATGCACCGGTCTGTCACAGCCACTCAAATACTGTAATAGAAAAGGAACTTTCTACATTCAGGAAATAACTCAAGAACTATACTGACCAAGTGAACAAACAAGATTTTTATTAAATTAACTGTTGCCACACTGAGCTGTTAACTGCCAGTTGTGAAACTAAGGATGAGGATGTAAGTTCATCCATGTTTAAGATGATGATAACTGTTGTTTAAATGTAGCTAATGTGCAAATGATCAAATGCACTCAACAGTTTAATGTAAAGGTCAGATTTCTACATGTTGACACCACTACACCATAAAATCCCTTTCATCTGGCGTGAAAGGAGCGAACATTTCCCTGATTGGGATGATGTATTAGTTAATTTAGTGCACTGAATCTCATTTAGCCTCAATCACATGTTCACTTTGTAGTATTGCTCTACAATGCTGAGGCTGTTGTGAACGATAACTTGGAATCTTGAAGGTCGTATAAACAGATCATGGACACGTCATCTCCACAATCATCTGGCAAATGATTTCAATTAGTACTGTATCATCTTTCAAGCTGACACAGAATAAGTAAGTACATTTCATACATTTATTTCCGTTTCAAAACACACATTATTTAATGTTGTGAACTAAATGGAAGCCATGAAGCATGTTCTTTCTACAGCAGTACTGAAAACACTGATTTGGCACATTTATTTAAATGCCAGACTAACTTCATGTGATCAGCTAAATCTTTCCTTAAATTTATGTAAGTTATGTTGAGCCCGTGGTTTTATTTTTTCATGTTTGTGTATGTTTTTCGTTCTTAATTGTGAAGAACATTTGATATATGTATACTCTAGTAAGTGATGTAAACTGAAGCATGATGATTAGCCAACACTAATGGAGCTATCATTGCTGATGATGGTTTATTGGTACATGCAAAGAATTAATGATACTGGAGCTATTATCAACCACAGCAGTGCATGATGGTCATGTATAATGACACTTTCTCTTTTTTTGTTGCAAACACTCCAACGCAATAATGTCTGTTAAAGTACATTTCCTCTTTACATTTTTTAAATATTTTTTTTGCTGATGGGTCTGATGAAGCACACAGAGATATTCAGTGTGAACAGCACAGTTTCTGCATGTCCAGCCAGTTTCATAATTACAGAGATACATAATACAAAACTGTTTATTATGATGGTATTATCAATTTGACAAGAATCACCGCACCTGTTTAGATTTGTCTCCATTTTTTTTGTGCCAGGCAGAGTTAATTTGGTTAAGGTTTTGGTGAGGTTTTGCTCATTTCAATGCAAAAACTGGCCTGATCAATTCCAAACAGTCCAGGTTATTTCACCGGTATCAGTACATCTATGTAGCCGCAACTGAATCTCAGGAGCTGTGCTGCTGACAGGACAGCTGGTTCTGACAGCTGTAATGGAGTCCAGAGTCAGTGTGCATTGGTCGGATGGATGCTTCCATAGCACTTACGCACCGCTGATATGTCACTTCTAGTATAAATTTCATGTGAGACTTTCAACAGAGTATTTTTGAAGCAACATTAACAACATGGTTATTGTGGAAAACTAGATATAATCAGAAATGAGCATGTTTCATGCCATTGCCATTTGTTTTTTCTGCATACATTTTCACAGAGAATTTTATCACAGTAAATAATGAATATAACAGAACTCAGACACTGTCCTGTCTCCAATGTAACTATGCCTCTCTTCTCATCTCATTATCTAAGAAGTTGTCATTACTGAAATATTTCCCCCACACTGTCTGTTATGAGATAAAAGCAATATTTGTCCTGATTTTCATTAGGAGTCATTCAGCTCTACCACAATATAATGAATGACAGGAGAAAACAATTAGAGTGATGGTCTGCTGGGGAAGTGATGGTATGATGGTTATTTCATCTTCTATATTTAGGTACAATGTTCCAACACACACAGAGAATGAGAACACTAGCTAAGGAGTGCGTGTGTGTATGTGTCTGGGTGCATCTTGCTCCCTGAAAGACCTGTCAGACTGATCAGAGAACAGAAAATGGCTTTCCGTGACTCTTCTGGATTCTGATTGGCTCGTCGGTAACGTCGTAGCCATGGTACTCAAGATCGTAAGGAAAAGTTCCTGATGTGTGCAAAATACAAAATGGTGTCAAATAAAAGAAGTGGGAAAAGAAAAAAAAATCTAAAGAAATATGTAAATAACAAAAAATAAAGATGAAAATGAAGAGGAATAGATGTCTGGGGTTGCTAGGCAACGCTGTCAGGAAATTAGAGAGAACATGAGCAGAGTTTCTGGTGAGTGATCATTTTGTGACTAGTCCATCTAGATTTACGGGTCCAGCATGCTGTGACGGAAGAGAAGAGTGAAGTCAAAAAAGCTGCTGTTCACTGGGACGTCGATGAGGGGACATGGATCAGATTAAAGCACGAACACCACACGAGAAAAACAAACGGGGGGTGGTTTTCATTAAGTAGTTGAAATACATGTGTAATTTCCTATCTAGTGTGACTGGATAACAAATTATTTTAGTAGGTGTGTTTGAGTTGATATAATCAGTATGTACTGCAAATTCAGTTGTTAAAATATTGTTGGAAGTTACATAGACCTAAAATGCTAATTAGCCATGTGCTCTTGTCATTGTATGGTAATTAAAGTGTTTTAATTAGTGAAAAATGGACACATGAATGAGAGAGAGTTTATTTTGTTTTTTCTATAGAAAAAAGAGGAGTTATAAGGTTTTAACAGTATTGAAAACTGAATTGATTACTTCTCCATGAACAGCTTGATGTCTCAGGTGTTGAGTCTGAAAATCCCCAGAAACTTGGTCGTATTGTACTTCAAAGAACTTTTCTCCAGTTTTTGTGTTCGCACTGCCTGCATTCATCGTCTGTATGCAGCAGACCTGCCACTGACCAGTACAACTGCCAGTATGAGCTCCAATCTGCTGGTTCAATTCACAATCGCTCTCATGAGTCGGCTCCATTACAAGCAGCCAGAATGGGGAGAAGCAGCGGCACCAGAGTTTCAACACAAACATCACAGTGTGCTCACAAATCATGTCCAATGCGGATATTTGTCTAGGTTTCTCCTGCATTTAACCTGAGTCTGTGTGGATGTCAGCCATGGTTGGGACACGCTTTTGCAGATCAATGATGTGCTCTCTGGTTTTGTTCACGCTGATGGCTGATTTTCTCCAAAACACCATCTCTAAAGAAATCACTTATAAACGCTGTGGACACAACTATTACTGAAATGAAAATTTGGGCATGATAAAAGTAGTAAATTAGCCTCTACCACAGTCTCTCTATTGTTTGTTGCAAAACCCATGTTGCTCAGAAAATTCACCACGACTTTGTGCAAAATGTCAAACTGTGGCATGGAAAAGGAATGGTTAAGAAGACAATTAAAAACAACAAATGTCCAAAGTGGATGTGTGTGCCGACTGTAACTTTTTGACATTTTGTGCAGCACCCACAAAGCAGATAGGCTAAATCTGGCCCTGGTCAGCGTGTGTGTTGTCTTCTTGACACCCTTTCTGCGTGTTACTGAGCAACAATAACTCATTTAAACAATTGTGACTCAAAGGGTGGTGCAATCAATAGAGAGGCAGAGGACCAAAGGGCAAGGAGCCATCTTCCCACTCTAATCACAGACTTAACCTTCAGCATATTTGCCGGCTTGACAGGTTCACCTGGATACCTGATAGGCTGCTAACTCCGTCTCATATGCTTATGTCACTGCCGTGAAGGTTTTCATGCAGGCTCCTCTAGAGGTGTTGAGTAATTAGAGGTTTAACATTACACAGAAAAAAACTCAGCTAATGAATGTATAGGAGCCACATTTATACTAACTCGAAGCTGTTAAGACAAAATTAATTTGCCTTTTTGTGTTTTTTTGGTAGCCCTATGAAATGTGTTGGGTATAAAAGCTTTCATGTTATTTCTAATTGTGGTACGGATTACAGAAATGCATTTTATTTACCACATAAAAAAACAAGGAGAGAAAGGAAGAGCTGCACATTTTTCTGTCCCCATAGTTTCCTGTTGTAGTTGACTGCAGGGAGTGATTGTAGACAGGGACACACAGCATCTCCCACACTTGTGGTCACACTGATTCATATCTTTGAGGAACATACAATAACCAGGTTTCTCCTAAGGACTTTCCTTCCTCCCTCTCTTTTCGAGGAAATTGCATTCATCCTTCTCTGTTTTCCTTTCTGTTTGTGTCTCTGCTCCACACTCAATTTTTCTTCTTTTCTTTGTTGTTGTTTTGTCTGCTTTCCTTACAATCCTTCTTCCTCACAGAAAATAGTGGTGCCACTGGGTTTCTCTTGGTTCATATTGTCCTCCCGCTCAGAAAAGTCAGTCTGTTTTTAATGAGCTCTGCGTCTGTGGCTCTCAGCCTGAGGCTGTCCACCAATGACCTGTTGGCATTTGCTTCTCTCTGCCTTCTCCTGGCTCTCTCCCCTTTCTCTCTACTCATGTTTCTCTCTCTCCCTATAAATCTCTTTTTTTTCTCTTAGATTAAAAATTAAATGATGGAGGTGAGATGCTCTGGTGTTCGGTCACCCTAAGCACCTTATACTGGATACTTTAACTGAAAGCTATTACTTACAAACCACCTTAGTAGCAGCTACTGGGAGTATAGTCTTACAAACAGCACCTTCGTACCCACAAACAAACCTTTTTACCTCATACCCACCAACAACTCTCCTCAGCTGAATAGAACTCAGGCTTTTAATGTGATACATTAACACTTGCAGTGCTTTGCTGAATACCAGCGAACAACTCCAACCGAGCTTAGCGCCTTTCACGTGGCATCTTCAGCACAAGAATCACGAGGCAGTGGATGGTGGAACAGCCGGACATTTGATCTTTAGGCTGCACTCCATCAAACTGGGAGACAGCGGGCAGTTGATGAGTACAATGACCTTTAGCAGCATATCTGCCACAGCAGCCTTCAATCGCAACTGACTGGAAACAGGACTCAGTCACCAGTCAGACTGGAGGTGGTGTACTGCTGCATGACTGGATGCTACAACTGCTCATTTCACTGATCTCCTCTGCAGAACTCTGCAAATTAGACGTTGTATTTGTAATCCAGACAGACATCACACAGACACACACACCTTGCCGCAATAACGTGTGTAACCCATACCACCCTCCAGCTATGTTCTTCTTTCTTCCTTGATCTATTTCTTTGTCTTGTGTTCTTTTTTCTTTTTCCCTGCCTTTCTCTCCTTATCACACAAATGTGCATAGCTACCTAGCTACACCGTAGGTGCACAAGAGAGTACATGTTGACCTTTCCATTCTCTCCAGTGTCTGCTAGACATTAAGAAAAGTAACTTGGCTTAGCTGATTGTAGGAAAGTACTTTCTTTACATATTGCAGGTGCTTGAAAGAATAGACTCAACATACTTTCTCAGTTCTGGCATTTATTAATGAGGCTCGGACTGCATTTCCACTTCCAGTTTCACTCCTCGCAGCTCACGCCTACTGCAAGCAAATCCACCATATGGTACCATTAGTTGTTCACCATTCTGGCATGTGTGCATTCAGGCTCCGTTCTCAGGCCTATATACTTTAATATACAGTATACAGTACAGGCCAAAAGTTTGGACACACCTTCTCATTCAATGTCTTTTCTTTATTTTCATGTCCATTTTTATTGGT
>JAUBNQ010000023.1:19082482-19094396 GCA_032353495.1 Ctenopoma kingsleyae
TTGATGATTCCCCAATTAGCCAAACTATCCACTTCTTTGTCATGATCTATGTTTTTGTTTAGATTTTTTTGATTAGCCCACTGGCTGCAGCCTCTCTCACAGTCATACAACGTCAGATCCTCTGGTAGCGTATATGTTGTTTTCATCCGTAAGCAGTGATTTTTAGTTGGTCACTGTTTCTTTCCACCCTTGCCTTGCCATCATTTTAAAATGATAATAATAATAATAATTTACATTTATATAGCAGCTTATAGAATCTCAAGGTCTCTTTACAAACAAACAAAAAGGCAGAATTATAGAGACAAAGAGGAAGAGAAGTGTTCAGTCTTCAAGGTTGTGAAAAAAGAGCAATCACACAGCCTCTGAGGATGAGCGTTCCAAAGTTTTGGCACCATGGCGCTGAAAGACCTGCTTCCCAAGGTAGAAAGACTGGTGTATGGGACAAACATTGTTATTGGAGGACCAGAGAGAGCGTCAGAAGAATTGACAGTCTTTGACAAATTTGTAGCTTTACTCAAAGACATAATAATCTGGTTAGCAAATGAACAAAATCACATCTTGTTTTAAAAAGTGATGAGTGTGTCAGGCTCCCACGAGTGCTGGCTCTCTTAGTCCTGCTAATAAATTGAGGTACTCTCAATAATGTAGTTATAAACTCCCTATTGGAGCGTCTGTCATTATCTGACATGACAAATAGATTTTAGCTCATGCATCTGGCTCCCACTTTCCCTCGCTCTCACCCTTTTTGCTACCCTCTACTATTTTTTGCACCAATCCTTCCTCACCCCCCCCCCCTCCACTTTCAGTCTCTCTCTCTCTGTCACTCTTCTTTCCCTTCTCTTGCTCCTGCCCTCTTCAGGGTTTCTTGGAGGTACTGCCAAATACTGAAGAACAAGAATAGAGATGCACCAGGTGCGTTGGCTGAGACAGTCATGTGTTATTGGCCGTGATGAGACTGGTGAATGTGATCTCAAGTGACCATCCGTCAGCTGTCGAGGAATGGCGGCGGGACAAGAAAAAATGTTTGCCACCAGAAAGGGTTCAGCACATTATGTGGCAGTGATGGACTGGTTGTCAACATGTGGGCATGTGTTTGAGTGTGCGCATGTATGAGTGACTGAAGAATAGGGTGACAGAAAAAACAGATTTGCCTCCAGTCATGCCTTGGCATGTATGTATACAACTCTGCAGCGATGTGTCCCACAGCACCAGTGGCCTGGCTTCTTACCCCTGTGACAGTGTTGTGTGTTCTAGCTCACAACTGATTAGATTAAGTGCTGGTGTGAGTTGATGACTGCCAAGCTCTGACTCATCGCGGTGTGATAATTTTAACAACTGACATTATAGTATTGCTCTTTAATCAAAGCAGTCAACCACGTCTCCTAGAAATTACATTTATATACAACTGTTATGTAACAGGAAATACATCAACAATAAACACTAGCATCTGGTGATAAGATAGCCTGGAGAAAAGTTATAGTTGAAAAAAAAGGCTCTAGTTAAAAATATCAAATAGATGTAAAAACTTGTTTATTTAGAAAAATGTTGGATGTAAGCCATAGATAATGTGTAATTTGCATTAAAGGTTGGGGAAAGAATAGGTCTGGTTTAAAACCAGAAAAGTTAAGTGTCAACATGTCTTTACAATTTTCTCTAACCTTAACCAAAGTGCTTAATGCTGCCTAAACTTAACCACAGACAGGACTGTGGAAACCAACTCCAGTTTCTGCTCTAATTGTTATGTGCTGTACACACCCACTAACCCACCCGTTTCACCTCCCAGCTGCACTCTACTGAATTTAATAATAGTGCTTCATTCACAAAAAATAAAGTTTCTGAGCATAATTCAGCCAGTGATTATAGCCTCACTACAGTGTAATTGGGAAAGCTTTAACAGTATATGAACATAATTTCCATGGGGTTCCAGCAGTAGGACGAGGTGATAAAGCCAAAAAATTAACTCTGGGGTTTTTTGTGGGGTTTTTTTTTTTCTCTCAGGCTTGGGGATGTTTCTCAGTTTTAATCCTTTCTTTAAATCCTTTTTCATCTGCAAAATGCAGGAACATTTCAATTTTTGATTTTAATTTATAAGACAGTTTAGAAAGAATAATAATGTACCACTTGCAGCATTAGTGTGAACTCAGCTATGGACTGTCAACTAGATGCTTCAATTAAATCAGCTAAATAGAGCACAGAGATCCAGTTTGACTTTAAATTTCAGCACAGAAAATGGAAAAAAAAACATCTGCACACCAATTCATCCTGCTGTCGGTGTTTCTGATAACTGTGGGAAAACTGTTAGATAGCAAAGTAGAATCAGTACACTGTTCATTTAAGTCCCATGGCTTTACCTCTGGTAACCAGAGACATTGTCTCCTTAATTAATATTGATAGTACAGATTACTAATGCAATTAATCATCCATCCATAGTCAGCTGGGTATTTTGACATTAGGTCTGTAGTGTTCCATAATTTATTGGTTAAAACAAATCTATGTATGAGACTTGAAACAATTTAATTTTGAACAACAACGTATCAAGCTTGTAAATTCCCTGCTATTTTTTGAGAGCTTCAGTCCTTTAAATCTGAGGAAAACCAAGAGCACTCACGCTGTGTGACTACAAGGAAAGTTGAGTCACAATCCATGCTGAGTTTCTAGCAACTCAAGTCTTATTTTAGAGCAGTGCAAAATTAATGACATTTGTTCAGCAGCCATAATGAAAATGATACACTGAGAACGGGGTTTCTTGCAGAATCTGTAACAACTATTGGACTGACAGAAAAGTACAGAATAATATATCTGGCAAAAGGTGCAATACAGTGAATGTCATGATTGTCACGTAATTCCTTGACATTATTTGCATTGGTGTCAGACAGAAATAATGACAAGACACAGACAATGAGCTAGAGAAAAGACCTTGGACTTTCAAAACACAGCCTCAGCATGTCCATGTATTATAATATATATGCAAGACGTCTGCAAAAAATAAGACTTATTGTCTATTCAGAGGGTTTAGACTGAATAAATGCATGCATATCCGGGGAGTTTGCTGAGCATTTATTGATATGTGTGAAATGATGCAGGCGGAGGTCCTGAAAGAAGACTGGGTAATCGCTGATATTACTGTTGAGACCCCCCAGGCTGTGTGACTCTGGGCCTGCCCTGATGAATTGACTTTATGAAAATGCCACTGAGTGACATATTTAAACCATTGAACTTGATAACTGTGTCCCTCTTTGCCCTTAAAAGGCAGCCTTCTGCCCCACTGATACTCATCTTAGTAACAGAGGTAGAGAGAGAGGAGAGTGATCGTAAGAGATAAAGTCAGAGAGAATGAAACAGAGGTAGAAGGAGTAAAGGCTGATTTGAAACAGGTGAAAAGAAAGACAGAAACAGAAAGGAACCTCACTGTGGAGGTAATGGGTTGTACCCAGTGATAATCACGTTCAGAGGGGAGCCAGTGTCACTGTGTCATGCAGCAGGACAGAAAGCCAATCAAACAGGGGCTACTGTTGCCCTCTGACCTAGCTTGGTTCACATTTGACATGTCAATCACAGCCAGGGACTACATGTAGCTCAGATGTTTCTAACTCTGATCTGAGCAGGCTGGTGTTTCCATGGAGTCCATTGATTTGAAATGCAGACATATGATATCATCATTGATTTCAACTGTCTTGTTCTGCTATAACTCCCATCTGGCATCCATCTCCAACTTCAATGCAATGCTAATTGCACTGACCTTAACATCGCTGTGTCTCTATGCTTGAGTCTAGTCTTTGGTTCCTGTGTTTCTTTTAAACTAAAAGCATTTAGTGGCCTGGCTGCCACCAGCGGCGGTATCATTATTAGATACCCATCACAACATAGTGTGAATTTCAAGCGTGTCGTAAATATCAACCTCGCTACTTGAGATGCAGCATAGTTACACACCTCCTGTAGCTCACTCTTGTATGAACAAATATTTGTCTGTGTCTGCATCACAATGAAGAAGAACGACCACTATCCACTGAGAATCTCCCTCAGTTTTCTGTGTCATCTGCAGCCAAATTCAGTTTGATATTATGCTTGTTACTTGCCATGGTCTGCTAATGGCATGATCATGTTTTGTTCCTAACTTTTTCTTTCTTATTGTTTTTTATTATTGATTAGTTTTGAGTAGATGTACAGTATGTAGAACAAACTGGTGAAAAGGGATCAAATTGGCAACTTTATGATGACTGAATCTTAATGCTTGTTTTAGCCAAGTGACAACAACCATGGTTGAAATGTCTTACCTGCAAAATACTATTTTATGACAGAGGAGTGAGCATAGTTGCTTAATTAGTTTGTCAATTTTGTGGCAATCTCAAGTTATTGTGTAAGTCATATGCCCATTTCAGATGTCAAATGACATGATTATTTTCTTTTCTGTCTTACATTATGACAAGTTGAATATCTCTTATTGTTTGGACCAATAAAGCAATCTTACCTTGGGATCTGGGATTAATTAACAGTTAATGAACATGGTATTCAGCACTCAATATTGATAACTTACTTGCAGCCCAGAGGTATATCTGCTGTGTGGTTGTTGTTGTTTTAGTATAGAGGGAGTGGACTGTTCTGCATAAAAAAATCAGGCATTGAGTTAGGTTGTCATTTACTAACACCACACTAGACTGAATTATGTGAAGGTAAGGTTGGTCTGCATGATCTACATCAGAATCACACAACAAATTACCTGTCATGAAGAAAACATGACTGTAAAGCTACCACAGTGGATCTACTGCAGTGTTTGGATTTTATCATTGTCCCCGAATCTATTAGACAAGGTCAAATTTAAAAGAGGCGGTTTCGTGCTTCACTCATGTATCTGCTGAGTGTACAGAGAGCTATACTTTAAATCAGGCATTTAAACCCCTCTGTTAGTGATCACAGTGTGTGTGTATATTACCTGCGATAACTATATCAACACTGTTTCTTTTTTTCTCATTCACAGTCTGGGAAAACAGACACTTGAAACATAAATTTAACAGATTGCAGAGCCAAAATAAACAAACCTGAAATGTCTGTGCTTTAGTTTAACAGTGCACTGTGTCAAAACCTTTTTCCTAAAAATGTCACTCACATACCATATTGTCATTATTTATTGTGTGTTATTATCACACAACTGGTTTCTTATTATCAACCACATCAGTCAGTGACGTTTTGTGTCACCTCTGCACTGCTTGATATGAGAAATGTGTTGTTTATCCACAACAACTCACTTAAAAAATATGCCATTGTTGTTTTTTTTTCCATACTGCTTCCTCCCAGCAGGGGAGTGTGTGTTGTAACACTCTGTGAATCAGATAGCCCCTGTTGAAAGGTGAAGACAGAATATTGTGTTCTGGAGAATAGCATCATTTCCTTTGGCCTCTGTCTCATTGTCCCACAGCATCTTCTGGGAATGTGCCGAGCCCGCTGCTTGTTTACTCATTCTTTGTTTTTCCTGCGCAGACCGAATTCGTTGAATCCCACAATAAGCTAAAAATATGAATGTTAGACTAATGATTGAACACTGCCTCTGAGCAGGTAATATCATTGTCTTGATGTGCCACCTCTTTTTTGTGATATCTTTATTTTGTCATCTTGACTCTTGGTCTCTCGTATCTCCAAATACTGACTCAAATCAGATTTGAAGTATGCATAAATTGTCTGGAAGCATCAGGCATCGAGTCAGCCCTTACGTGTGTGCGGGAACATATGAATGCGTGTATAGGGGAACGACAATACAGAGAGTCATGTGTCTGTCTTTTACAGTTTCCTGATGTTTGCGTCTCTATGTGTATGTGTGTCCATGTGTGACTATATGCATGTTCTGAGTAATGGGTTTTGTGCATCCTCTCTTACTGATGGCCAGGATGTATCCATGGCAACTCCAGGTCGATCCTAGCTGTAAGCGAAGCTGGTGAGAGGGACTTGAAAGGGAGCGTTAAACCTCTCCTCTCATCTGCCCTGCGCTCTCCTCACTCTGACCATGGCGAAATGCGTGGCCTTGTTGAAATCCCAGCCCGAGGGGTAGATACTGTAGCTGTGACCACAGACTCTTGCATCACAACACTGCCACCTTTTGACCTGATCTGAAAATGTGCTCTCAAAACATAGTCATTATTTTTTCTTTAGTCATTTTTTCTCTCTAATTTCAGAGTTCATCTGTGGAAGTGTTTTTTGTTTTTTTTGTCTGAAAACTAAAGCTTAGCACCAGTACATAGTGTTTTCAAGATGTGGTTTTTCCGTTATTGCCTTTTTAGAGGGTTGGCAGAAGAGAGATGACAGGAAATGAGAAGAGCGGGTGATGGGGAATAACAAGCAACAAAGCTCCCAGCCAGATTTGAATCAGTTAATGGCCACTGGGCCACCAGAGTGTTGCTTTTAGGATGGTTTTACGCAGTCATAAATCCTGTAGTTGTTCAATTAATTCAAGGTAATTGTATGGGTAAGTCTCTTGAGTCTCTTCTTAAAAAGGTGTTATGATGAAATGTGGTTTTAATACTATTTGCTGTTGATCTAAAACCCAAAATTATCTTTTGTGACTGTACAAAACTAATAGCAGCTTTCTGTTGTTGCTGTCTGTAAGTTATAGTTTGTTCTTTTTTTGCAGTTATAAAGCTCTTTTAAAATTCTTCTGTAAAAGTCAAAACATCAAGATAAGAAAAAGCAATACTAGGAAAGTATTTATGTAAAATAAGTAGTGTAACATGCAAAACAGAATATACTTTTGATTATTGTTGGTCCTTTTCACTTTTAAAATGAAATCTTTTGATGCTTTGTCATGGCAGTTTCAGCCCATGGTAGAGACTACAGGATCATATGTGCTGCTGCTTCCCCCTAGTGGAAATCAGATGACATCCATTCATGGTTTGAAAGCAATGCATAATGACAAGGGATTAAAAAGGCATAAAAAGATAAATAAACAGGGAATAAATGAGCAAGACAATCGTGTTTAGTTTTGGATGTTTCTCTTTTGAGAAGACTATTTATGCCAAAAAGAGATTTATTGCAGCCCTGTGTGCATCAATAAATCTACACTGACACTGTAATTATGATATCTTGGCAGATAGGACATTAACCCAATAATCTGGCTATAATCAGAGGGTCAGTGAACTTATTTGCACAGTTTAATTTTCTCCACAGCAGTTTCACAACTTAGGCCAAATCTGCTATTTTAACGCGTGTGAATATTCATGCATTCTACCTCTCACAAGGCCTAGGGACTGCAGCTGAGTAAGCTCTGTGACCTTCTTGTTAGGTCAGGCTGGACGCTGGAGGCTATCTAGTGATCACTAATACATATTCAAGAAGCAGAGGTTTGATCAGACGCTGCTGTTAAACAGAATTCAAGATAAAGCCGGATCAAGGCCAAGCCACAGCTCCTTTGTTTGCCCTCTTATCATTAGTAGTTTTTTCTGTGATGGACAATATTCACAGCTGCAGCTAAACACATATTGACCAAGTCTGCTGCCTTTCTCACCCTCTCACTTGAAATTACATTTTCCACTTGATGAAAACGCGCGGATGTGTTGTTATGGTTTAAAAGCCCAACTCAATGGATTGGTTTAGGTAATGTGTTTTCCATGTGGCTGTTCCTTAGAGGTATCTGTGGTATCATTAGCTGTAGGTTTTTATTGTAAAGAGCGCTGTAATGCCCCTAAATGTGTTAACATTTCATTTTCTGGCACCATCATGTTTCTGAAACTAATCTCCGCAGTCTAATGGAGGTGGATCAATACAGATGGATTGGTCTCTTACATTTCCTTTTCATATCACAACCAACACCACCTCTGGGATTCTGCATTTATCTCCATATTAAATAATGAGAGGATCCATTTTAGATGGGGTTTTTTTCTGCCTCTCTCCACTTGTATATATTTGCTTTCAGTTAATCTGCTTTCCACAGAACTGCTCGCAGCTATGTGGGGGCTGGTAATTTGAAAGAGATCTGGTGCTAAAAGAGCCATTAGTTTGAAACAGCATTGAACAATGAACAAATGGAGGCCTTGATTAAATTCCTTAACTTTCCTTCTTGGTGGTTGTTCTGTTGGAGTCTATTTCTTGTTTAGACATCGCACATGAGCTTAGTGCTGCCTCTCTCCTGAAGCATCCTCTCAAAGGACATGTTACCTGCTCCTCACTTTTTCTATGTTTTAAAACGCAGTGTAAGTGTGTGAATATTTTCCAATTGTTAATTTTTATTAATTTCAATAACACCAAAGTACTATTTGCATTTTATTATACAACTGTGCTGAGATCATTTTCTTTTTGGGGGAGGAGTGAGTTCATGCCAAACTGTAAAATCAGCAGAAATAAACAGCCTGTTTAGTGCTTTTCATACTGTACATTAGCTGCCGTTCCCTCACAGTTTCTCTCTCCCACTGCGTCAAACCTTGTTTTTTTCTGGTAAACGGTGAAACTCTGCCCCAGCACAGTGACCTGTAGCTAGGCCCTGTGGGAGTATTCTGTGTCCCATACTCCTCATAGTCTCACATTCTTTCCCCTCCTCCTCGTCCTCCTCCTTGTCTTCTTCTTCTGCTTCATCTTCTCTCTTTCAAAAATGCTCATAGAGATCTGACCCCCAAGACAATAGGACAAACTCAGACAAGGTATCACGCTTCAGATCAGAGGAGATGTGCATGGTGGCGAGCAGGGTCTATGGCTGATGTTTTGATTTTGTTTGTGATAGAGTGTGTTAGATATTATTTTGACGGATACCTCACTCTAAGGTCCCACCTCATTTAATGGAGACTGGACTTTTTAATTGTGCTTCGTCAGAGTATTATGACTGATGGTTTTGCATCTGTTCGTTATGACTGCTTCTCTTCCTGAATTATTTTCTTGCTTCAGCATTTAATGCTCTTTGATTGTTTAGGAACAAGCCTTGCCTTAGGACTTCTGCTCTCAGATTGCTATCTTAAACAGCCACCATGCCAGTCCGGATCATGTGCACCATCTCCTTTTCAGCCGATGACGAGCCCAGCAGAGGATATGGTGTTGATTGTTTTGATGACCACTACAAGCGTGTAAAGAAGAGTTATGGTGATGGGGACTCGCAGGAATACCTGGATAGGTGTAGTCAGGTGGATGATTATAATGACAAGGAAGACAACGACAGCGAAGTACAAGACCTGGCTGCTTTCTTCGGTGGTTGCTCACTTCACGGTGCCAATCACGTGTTTGTGGAGGGCAAGAAGTTTGGTATCCGCCAGGGTTTGTGGGCGGTGGTCTTCAGCATGGCTCTGTCTGCCTTTTTGTACCAGGTATTTGACAGGGTGATATACTATCTCCAGTATGATCACATCACCATGCTGGATGAAAAAACAGCCAGCAACATGACCTTTCCAGCTGTCACCATATGTAATTATAACTTTGTTCGCAAGTCTCAGATGAGCTACAGCGACTTGATTTTCATGGGCCCTCTCCTGGGCTTCGAAGAAGGCATGGCACCAGGGTTTCCTCTCGCTCCAGAACCAGACCGCCCACCAGGCTCTCGCTTCAGCCTGGACGAGTTCTACACCCGAACTCGACACCGCATAGAGGACATACTGTTGGACTGTAAATTCAGAGGCTTAGACTGTGGCCCTGAGAACTTCAAGGAGGTAAGTTACACCAAGATCCCACAGTCAGCAATATGTTTTTAAATAGTTAAAAATATTTGACGTTGCTGAGAACTAGCAAGCTCTAAATCGAAAATCATCAGTGCAAGTTAGCACTTTATATTCAAGACGTATTTTATATGCATCTGGTAAACTTGCTCCTTTTTATTTACTGGTAATATTTTATATGGGGATTGAAAAATCTCTTTCTTATGCTGAAACTAAAATTTACTGCTCGAACTTAAATTATAATGTCTGGATAGTATGAAATGAAGAGCTGAAGGAGAAAGTCACAGATATATATATATTTTTTAAAAAGGTTTTATGGCTGTATCTCAGTTACTTACAATCCCACGTCATTGCTTTAACAAAAATTTTTTCTAAGTCAGCATGTCTGCTTTAATGAAACTCCACTGTAAATAAAAATTAGTAGACATAATAAAAGCAGGTCCCATTACTTAGAGTGGCATACTTGGCATATAGCTGATGTTACTGGATTAAGCAGGCTCTGAAGGAATCTTTGTGTTGCTCAGATAAAACGCACAGGCAGCGTCTTGCTAGACACACATTCCCTGAATTTTTGGTTTTGTGGCTTCTGCTCCCTGTGCAAATCAGACAGCACTCGAGAGGAATACTGAATTACAAAGTAATGTTGAAAATATCCAACTATTGCTTTATTGATTTGCTTGCTGACCTTTGCACAGTTATAAATAGGTATGTGCGGACTGCTAATGGATGTACAAGACCTTTGTTTTAGGTCCACATCACAAAGGTCCTGCAGATTGACAGGATTTTGGAGTATACAAATTAACTGTACTTTCACTGTCAGAACATATGCATCATGTTGACAAAAAGCATAATTTAATAGTAGCACAAAAAGAGCAAAACGTCTTTGACAGCAGACCATAAATCTTAATTTTATTCAAGTGTCAGTGTTTTACTTAGACAGAAATTGAAAAATGCTCAGATTAGGTAATGATTGTCATAAACTGAAAAAAATGAGGTATGTAGCCAGTGTCCTTGAGGTGAAATTGGACGAGCAATCATCCTCTGTTGATGTGCTTTTTAAAAGATAAAGTACTGACTGCAGTGCAGCCTGCCATTTTATTAGCATGAGAGGGAGGCAGTGACCAGGCTTCATTCAATGACAGACACTACTGCCATGCTGCAGTTTAAAATTCTTTCCTGCCTTCATAATGTCTTACTTGGAATTAGATACCGTTGTCCTTGACTCATTGATCTGAACTGCCCATTATAATTAATTAGAAAAAATGTTTTAAGTTTTGAAAATGCTGGAAAATTGTGTCAGTTTCATTGAAGCTGCAGCTTCTGGTTTTCACCAGAAATGTACAAGCAGCTTATTGGCAGCATGTATTTAGTAGAATACAGTACAGTAAATATGAGACACTATAAAAATGAAGGCACAGTAACACTGATTAATTTCAAAGCAGCACACATGAAGGCTTGCCAAGGTATTTCCTAAACCCGTTTATGGAAGGGTCTAATCATATCTGTGAATCTTTAATGAAATAATCTAGAGTTTAATTATTTAAATTAAATCTTAAAAGAGAAAATCCATACTATGAGTACTGGTGTCAAAAAGTCAATTTGCAGATAATGCTGCATGGGCTTGTGAGAAAGTAGCATTAACTTTGTGGGTTGTTGTATACATATGTGTATCGTGTTTGTAGATTGTTTTTGAAAAAAGTGGTGTGTGCCTGCCCACAGCTTTCATGTATAGTTGTTACTGAAGCAAGACTAAAGACCTGACTAACACAAGCGACAAGTAATCATTTCTTTGTCAGGTCTAATGGGACTAATTATAGCCATTGTCAATTTCAACTTGTATTACAATGATCCACTAATATGATCATTGATTGTCCCTTCAGCTATTGTATTTAAACATAGCAATGACTAACTAATTTTTTCTTACTGTTTTGCTGCTCTGTTTCTAAAGGAGATTTCAAATTTGTTCTGCGGTGCTTTAAAAATGTACAAGGACCGGTTTGAAAAACAGCTACTTATGGAAGACAGTTAGAGCTTGGAAATGGCTATTATACTTTCTGAGTGTATAGTGTTGTTTGGTGAGATAAACTGTTATATTTCTTTATGTTATATTCATGCAGATACCAGGGCTGTATGCAACAGCAGACTATAATTTAAGTGATATTACCATTGAATATATCATGTGTGGTGTTACACTTCAAAATCCAAATCTACCTGTAGCAGATACAGTACAGGCCAAAAGTTTGGACACACCTCCCCAATTCAATGTGTTTTCTTTATTTTCATGACCATGAAACCAT
>JAUBNQ010000023.1:19094701-19108985 GCA_032353495.1 Ctenopoma kingsleyae
ACATTGAATGAGAAGGTGTGTCCAAACTTTTGGCCTGTACTGTACATGGCAGTGTTCAGGAGAGTGTTCAGGAGAGTCTACCTGTGTTGTGACTATCACAATAAAAGCAATCAGCTTATTCCATGGGAGTTGTCAAAGGATTTATAAGCAGTTAATAATAGCTTAATTAATGCTTACTACACTGCTTACTAATGCTTTATAGCTTTACAGCTACACAACATTAATCAGAACAATTTGTGGACTGTAGGACTTTTTTCTGCAGCAAATCAATATAGTGTATTTATTTTTTGTGTAATATTTCAACTGACAGTGCCACTGTTTCGAGTGTGGACAACCCTGAACTCCTGCTAGAGCCTGTTTATTATGTCGGCCACTAATGGCCCTGCAGACTCCAGTATTGGTGAGTTGAGGAGGAGCGGGAAAAGGAGATCAGCAGATTGATTGCTTTCTGTCTCTTTCAGTCTCTGGGGTTTCTGTCCATTCCTCCTCATGTTCTGTGTCTCCTTCCACCATGTCTGGTGTCTGTGCATGGTAGATGTATGTTTCAGTGTGTCTTTTTTTGTGTGTGTGTGTGTGTGTGTGTGTGCGCGCGTGCGCAGTATGATGTGTTCGGTCAGTAGTGAAGCTTGGCTAATGCAGAGAGATGGTTCAGGTTGCAACAGTTCTGTCCTAGAGCAGAATGTGAGCCCCCCTCAGCGCAATGATCCAAATCCCTTCTTCCTGCTCTACCCTCAGCCTATTAGATATAGCTTGCCTTTCTCTCAAGCTCAGCACTGTCAACAGAATCAGCCAGTGGCTCTGGTTACACCCTTCTCCTGTCTCCTCAAGAGCATCAGTCAGTTTACCCCAGGCTGAGGCTCTAACAGATAGAAAGATAGCCAGATAGACTGAGGGAATGTTGTCAGAGAAGGGAAAATGAAATGCTGGAACTGGACTCACCATCTGGCTCTTAGCTGTAAATATGGTTACGGTTCAGCACTTCTTTCAAGCAGCCACTGGAAGAGATTGTATCAGTGAAAGTGTAATGTAATTATCTTCAAGCATATGCCATGATAAATTAGATGTTAGTAAATTATTGCAGTAGATCATAACATGTGTTCCACCAACCCTGAATATGGCACCGCTTACATCGAGTGTGTGTGTAAAAGTCAATTTGTTCTTGTCACTTGTGAAGCAACAGTTACTCTACACCTTGTGCAATTAAGCTAATTAAACTGTCACTTCTTCAAATAGAAATTGATTTTTGTGCCTCTGTAATACATAGTCATTTTGTGATTTATTTTATTTGCCACTGTACAAGTTAAATGTATTCTTTAGAGTTTGATTTATGTTGGATTCTTGCTGTTTCATTAGTTGGTTTGAAATTCAGATTCATCAGGCGATACCAGTGCAACAACACACAAGCTTAGTTGAGGTGTGTGCAGCATCTGCAAAAGTGTCTTAGTTGTTTCTCTCCCCCCTCTACGCCTGACCCTGTGTGAGCAAACTGAAATGAACTAATGGATTTCGAAGTTATAGAAATGAGCCTGATTAAGCACGAGCACGGGCTCAGCCAGAAAGCGGTCATTACAGTTTCTGAGTTTTAAAAAGCTTGCATGGGTGAAATGCTTCCTCCCCTCTGAGAGGTGACAGCGTAAGACCATTCAATATTTATGGAAACACTGAAGTTCAGGCAGCTGTCTATGACTTTCTCTCATCTTTTTGACCATTATTAGCTGCTTTAGGATAGGAGGTTCAGAGGTGTCTGCTTTTATGCATAGCAATACTTTATCACAATAGTAAGTGAAATTTAACATTTACTCAGATTAAATACCAGTATATCTACAGCAGAAAGGGTTCTCTTGTTCTTCTCACAGTCTGATCTAATTAATAAAACTAGTACCTCTGATCCCTCTCCTTATTTCTTTTTTACCAACATTTTCAATTCTACTTTTGCTGGCATGCAATTATATCAAAAATGATCACAAGGGGGCAGTGTTTTACAATTATTGTACAACCCCAACTGGCTTTGATGGAGTTCCTGGCACTGACACTGCTGCATGTCCTTTTTTTCTTTTTGTTTACAAGAAATCACTCAGAAATATACTTAATCCCATCTCTAAAGAGCCCTTTGATTCCCACTACAGTAGAACATCAGAATCTCTCAGCTGCAATGACCACTCTCCAGTTAAAGCATAATTTAGCAGCAGAGCTGCTGCCAGTGGAAACTCAGCAGTTGCATTTTTTTTTTTTGAAAGAACTGTTTTCACAAGGGATTAAACTGTATTTGTGTGTTGTGGGGATTTAAAAAAAATCTTTCAAATCAAACATGAGCTGACGTTTGTTCGTTGTGGACTCTCCTTCACTCAATCTCTATCTCTCTTTTGTCCCCATCTTTCTGTTTTCAAATTACACACTATTTCTGTACATGAAGTCCAGTAGGAGAGACACTTTGGCATTCTATCACTGTGTCCCCTCTCTCTCTCTCTTTCTGTCTCTCTATTCAAGTGACAGATCAGTTTCCAAATACACCCAGTTTAATTAAATTGCTCGTCAGTCTTCTTTGGAGGATGGTGACAAGAGGTGCAGTAGCACTCGTTCGCTTTTAAGATGAGTCCAGTGGGATATAAAGCTTAGGTCATTTAAATTGGACAGATACATCACTACCTCTCTCCAATATCAGCCAACACTTCATAACACAAATGCTAATTAATCATTAAAGTGGCATAAATGAAAGGATAGAACTTTGACTTTATCCCCTGACTAAGATAAATTGCTCCTAATGATGTGAAAATGAGGGATACCGCTGTCTTGTTGAAGCAATTATATATGAGTAAGACATATGACAAGTGTCCTTTATGGGGCCAATAGCCACTTACTAGTTGCTAATTAGGGTGATGAGAGGGCCTTAATTGCTTCCTACAGAATTGTTGCCCTGTACTTTCATCAGAACTGAAAAAAAAAACATTTGGCTCCAGAGGAGCTGTGAGGAGAAAGGCAGCATCCTTTCAAGAGCACTGGACTGTCTCAGTGTTTTCTCTCCTGTTGTGTCTCTCTTTGTGTCTCTGTGTTTCTTTTGGTCTCTTTCTGTGTGTGTCCTTAAGTGTGGGTGAGTGCTTATGTATGCGTGAGTGTGCAGACAGACCTTCAATTCAGTGTACCAATGCATTTGCTTTAACTAGTAAAGTGTGTTATTTAAGCAAAAATTAGTAATGCGTGCAGTGAGTGAATGACTGAAAAATATGGGGTTAGTAATAATAATGCATTTTATTTATAAGCAGCTTTCAAAACACCCAAGGACACTTATCATACATAGCAAGAATAAGATAAGATAAAAAAATCAAATCAAATTAAAACACAGGATAAGACAATAACATTTAATAACATAAAATATAAAGTTAATTAAAAATAGGGACAGAGGATGTCATACAGCATATGCAAGTTTGAACAGATGTGTTTTGAGATGTGATTTAAAAGTGCTAAGAGAGTCAATCTTACAGTGTTGAAAAAGGTGCAACAAACCAACAAACAAAAGGAGGTAGCTTGAAAAGGATGCCGGGCTCTGGGAAGAGAGAGAAAGGTCACAGGGCCTGTCCTTTATACCCTTTGGAGGCCCCGCCCAGATGTTACAGGTTCAACAAAACCAGGCTCCCAAACTCCACCTACCAACTACCTGCAAGAAGAAGAAAAAAAATGACTAAGATGGGCCACAGCGTGAGGGTTGTCACACCCTAGACATGTGAGTTTTGTGTGTGCATGTACTTTTGTACACTGGTACAAGTGAAAGTTGGAAAGATAAAGACAGATGTAGCCTTTACATTGCCTGTGTTTATCTACTGCATGTTAAAGTCATCAGTGCTAACCCACCTTTCAGTAGTAGATTATTTTTCTGTAATGCTGCAACGTGCGTTTAACAAAAACTATATCTTGATCTGTGGCTATGCTGAATTTGAAGATGCATGAATCGATTTTAGTGCGAACAAACAAACAACCCTGACATAGTTTCACCTTAGAAAATATTTACAATTCTTTCCTTGCACATTATCATCCCGCTGGACTTGTGTTTGTGGCCACATGACAAATTAAATACAATTTGCTGCTGGATAGGCACAATAGGGAACAATGGGTTTTATCAAAGTGTTTTTGGTGAAGTTATTAGATCAGTGACCGAACCACTCTCAGCAAAACCACAACAAAGATGTAAAAGATAATGAGTTGGGTGAAAATTCATTTTGTGTTTGACAATACAAGCAGGCACTCTCGGTGACCACTTTCTCATTACATGCAGTCATTTAAGAAATGATAGGTTCACATTTTTTCAATCACGGCTGAATACTTACACGTCCATATTTTTCCGTTAAAGTTCTTGCCTGCTCATTCCTTCTTTCAGCAGGCATCACTATACATTAGACCACATTTTCATATTGTTGTCCTAAATTTCTCCTCTACTTTTCTCCAGAAAAAAGTAGAGGCCATATAAGGCTGCCTGGTTTGTGGGACAGTTTTTTTCACCAAAAAAGTCAATATGAGAGTAAAATAATTTTCCACTAGTCACAGTAGACAAAGAGTAACTAGGAAATGTAGTATATTTATCATATGATCAGAGCAGCAGTGTACTGTGACAGAAATAAAGAGAAACTGTTCATGCTACATTAAGTTTGATTCTAAGAAACATCTTTCTAATGCAAAGAGCAAAAAACTATTATACAACACAACCAAGGGGACAACAAATACTTTAGCCTGCAGTAGGTGATGTTGCCTTGTCTAACAAAGGTATAACAAAGTTTGATACTGAACAGCTACCGGAATTAAAACCATGATGCGAGTGAGAGAATTTTCCCATTTTACTGATCTAATGATCTCCTCGCAGCCAGTATGAACGAAATAAATAGTTACAGCAGCCAATGACACTGCCAATATATATACACAGTGATGTATTAGCATAGACTAAAAAACTCATCCTCTCCTTTAATTCTTTAAAGTTTGATGTGGAAGAGTGGCTCAAAGTTCAAGAAGCTGTTCTGTGTCTCACACTAAAATATCAGAGATTTCATTCCTTTAACCACTGGTGCAATAGTGTCCTCTAAAAACATTTGAGACTCAAAACACATATCTGCGCAGTCACTGTGAGACACTCTGGATAAGAGCAGTGGCAAACTGCCTTAAATGTAAATGAGCTTCGAATTGTAAACAGGCCTGCCCTGAGCTAATGTTAGTGGAAAGTCTATTGATTAAGTGGTTGTTGTTTCATCTCAGGATCTACAAGTCAGTCTCTGTGGGTCTGGTGTTGGCTTTAGGCGGTACTAGAGGACGTGTTGATTGTATTATTTACCGCCACAACTTCATAGGCACAGCTGATGCAAATCTTAACACTAATAAGTAGCATCGGTGGAAAGAATTGCCAACATCAGCAGGACAGGGTGACTTCTTGATTCAAGTCCCCATCTGCCTGTTCACAGGTTTATTTCAGGACATTTTGTTCAACCAGCCTCAGACCAGGAATTATTAGAGGGAAAATGCAAAAACATATATCATGCGAGCAATTAGTGACCGTGTTTGGTACTCATTTTGCACACAAACACACACCTGCATGCACAACAGCCACCATATCGCTCTCAGTAAATGTATCTTCAGAGGCACCATTATACTGCAGACCAAAATGAAATCAAAATGAAAGATCCATTTAGGTGCATCCCACCGTGCAGCTGGCTTTGGACTGTTTGTTTCATCCTTCCTGGCAGTCTTATCTTCCCCTGTGTGCATGTGCGTGCATATGTGTATGTGCAAGTCTTCCTAAGGAGTTGTCAGCCAGTCGGACTACCATCGACCATCCTTCGTTAGTCCTGCTTTCACTGTATGTCTGACATCCCCCTGACATAAAATGTAACACATACACATGCACACGCCCACCGGCAGTTTAACAAGCTGCCAGTGTATTTGGTACAAAACAAGTATTCGGACAAGGAGAACAAGCACAATATTTGGACATGTATAAATTCTGGTGAAGGGTTTGACTAAAAGCAATACATCCAAACAGGAAATCAAAGGTGTTTTGCTTGTCTGTTTTTCATCTGCCAGAACATGCTGGTTATTAGCAGCTGATAAGCCTGTGATTGCAAACTGTTCTTAAGCAGGCCAGAGACTGAAATTAATAGGACGTGACAGGGTATCTCCTGAGGATCTCACTGGTTGAGAAATTTTTGATCGTACTTATGCTGAATAAAATATAAAAAGCAAATTCAGTCTAATATTTTGAAAGGGTAAGCCTTTTATAATACAACCTGTCTCATGGGGTGGGGGGAGAAGTTGCAGGAGGCTTTTATTTCTTTAAAAAAAATTGCTATTGAAAGGTATATAGTATATACAGTATGTGCAGAGATAACACGGAATCTTCTTTCTGTTGCCATTTGAGTGTTCAAAAGCACAGGAGAGTGTGCAAATACTGTATGTGTACATCAAAGCACGAAGGTTGGCCTCCAGCCTGATATCCACCCTGGAGTTCTTTGAGATGGTTCCTCTGGATTGAAGGAGTCAATATATTATATTCATATTAGGCAATGGATGAAACTGATTAGATTTGTTTGTATACAAAGTGAGACGAGAGGATAGTTTTCAATTGGATATTCACTTTTTGTTCAAACTATTAGTATATTTTCAGGTTTTATTTGTATAGCATCATATTTTACATGATAAAATAAACTGACACACCCTTACAGTACAACTATGCATACCGACAGTCTAATATATATAATGTATATGGCTTTTTATGAGCATTTTGGAGGTTATCCAGCTGTTGAGCAGCACTGCATTACAGAGACAGGTGTTTCTGCTGTTTAGATTAGCATCACTGACATAAAGAGCTGGATGGAATAATAGAAATGCCCAGCACAGTCAGTTTTGAATAAGAGCAAGTGAATTTCTTAAATCCATAAAGTTGTGTGTGCTTTTGACAGCCACACAATTTTGAGCACCAGTAAAGGAAACTTACTTCCACAACTAATAAAACAAATGGATGGATTTAGTTTTACAAGAGTGATTCATTTGTAAATGTCAGATAGAAAGGGACCATTTATTTCACAAAGGGCCATTCATTCATTTCTCCCTGAGCGGCAAATAGGAGGCATCAGGCCTGCGGGGACTGGGCGACTGTTTGCTATAGCTAGCGGCCGCACTCTGAAAGTCATTCATCAGAACCATTTCCCCTTTCCTAAACTCTCCCCAGCCCAGCTGTCGTGATGCTGCCGAGATGAATTAGCAGTGTCACCCTGTGTTTCCCTTGCAGGCAGGCATACTCTTGCTGCCCCTTGGGCTGTAAATATAAATCTGCTCTATCCAGCCACACTGCTTATACAGTATGACTCCTGAATCCATTTTCAGATTAATGCATTGGTGTATCACAGGTCGCTTTACATGGTGGTGCTGCCACACTCAGTCTTTTCACAATGTGAAAAAGATGCTTTTGAGACCACCCTGTCCAGAGCACAGTGTTGTTAGATTAACCGAGCTTGGAGGAAATGTGATCTCTCACCAGCTATTCTCGGTATTTAAACATGGTCTGAAGCTGTGCACAATACAGAGGTATTACTGTAGTTTAATTTTTGATGGGTTTTAACACAGCACAATGTTTCCCAAGGCAGTCTTTTACATGCTAGCTTTAAAAAGCTTAAATGTTTTATGGTGTGCTTAAAACAGCCCTATAGCTTCTCTAATGTGCAATCACAGTAAAATGGGTCAACATGGGCTTTTAAAGACCCACAGCAAATGTAATATTTTTAGACTTGGTTCACCCATGTCCACTATGCGTTTGCTAAGTTTCTAAGTTTCAAATCTGGCTATATTCATGCCATAAACATACCATTAGTGCAATTAGGAATGTTTGAAACATTCAGTGAGTTAATGCCTTACATGCCTTAAAATAAGATTTTTTTATGTTAAAATATGATATAGAATTAAATAAAAGTCTGATGTGGGATTGTTGCTGTGTGTTGGCAGTATTTATTATTCAAATCCTGTCAGTGAAATCATGTTAGTGACTAATAAATACAAAACTCATGTGTTAAATATATATAACAATACAACAATTAGACCAATAATCTCACATAATTTCACTGTGAAGCCTTATTTAGGTGTAGTGATTTTTAAAAATCTAAACTGAGACATCCTGACTTCTAGTTTGTAAAATGGATAAAGCTAAACAAAAAAAAACACTGCATGCTACATTTCCTACAATGCAACCAAATAAAGAAATAGGTGGAATTCCCCTTTAAAAAGCCACTTAATTCATTTCATATTTAAAAGTAGGTTTTATACATTATTTTGCTATTGTAAATCAAAACAGTGATATTTATTTACATTTTACTTTTTCACTTGCCGTATATTTATAGATGTGAAAAGTACTGTACTATTTAGTTTAGCAAGTTCTACTTACAATGGTGACAATACTGTGCTCACAACAACTAAATCAAATTGTAGTAGTTTAAAACCAAGAGCATGTATTCGCAATGTGGTTCCTTATACACTTACACTACACATGCACAGAATGTTTTTGACAGCGTCACACAATATTCAGCTTTGTTTCAGTGTCCTTGTCCTAATCTCTCTGTGTTCACAAGCTTATATCGAGCACCTGAGCTTCCTCCACTGACTCTGAACTCTCATGTGGCACATACCTGACGCAGTACTTAATTCAACCTTATAGCCCGGGAGATTCATAGGCTATTGGAAATGTGGCCTTTGTGACATTTGTCCCTTATAACAGATCATGTACACAATTATCCGCAAAATTGACTCTGTAAATCTACAGCTGCTCCACTGTCAGCACCCGCAGCTACAGGGCCCTGACTGTTGCTGCTTCCAGTGCCACCGCTCCATTTCTCTTCTTTTGCTCTGTCCTTCGCTGACTCCCTCCTTCTTTGCAAGTTCCCTTGTGGATGCCTTGGCGCCAAACATTCCCAGCGGGAGACAGAGAAGAGACAGCAGCAACCAAAAGAAGCAGAGAGAATGCAGAGATCACAGAAAGAGAAGAGGAAAGACGGAAGGCAGAGTAAAGAACAGAGGTGTGTGTGAGGAGGACTGATTTATAATGTAAAGACATGCAGCTGAGACTGGCACAGCGAGAGGAGATGCATTGTGTTTATGCAACAGCAAAAAGCAAAAGTACTGAGAGTAAACATGGAGAAGAGAAGTAATGACAGAGGCAGAGTGTGTACAGCCAAGTAGATTTAAGACACATTGGTGAGGAGACCAGTTGGGAGGGGAGTTGGACAGGGTTGTTTGCCCTGTGGCATGTAGTTTTATGCTACACATGTCAAGGTCCAGACTGGCCAGCCCCACCCCGATCTTGCCCCAGCATGACAGTTTGATTAACTGCTGAGTGCCTCAGCATCTCAGAGCTCTTGCAAACAAACCTTCTGCCGTCAGCACATGCCGTCAGACACAGAGCAATGTGTACCCCAAAGGTTTATTTAGTCTTCATGGGTCCAAATACCTGAGAGAATATTCACATTGCTCCTGTCAGTATATAGAATACAGAGCAATATTATACATTATGTATTATTGTCAAAACATCTAATCAAGTGTGTGTCTATACACACCTGAAGACCTTGGAAAAAGGATAAAATTAGACTGGTAAATAAGATAGAAAAAATAAATTAATAAGTAAATAACTGCATTGAGAAAATAAAACACAATAAGTGAGACTGAAATGTTTTTCATAAGTATAAAGCTATATATAGATACTGTCTAAGGACAGAACTATTCAATGAGAACTTGATGTGCTTGTATGACGCGCATCGTCTTTAAATGCTCTGCCCAAGTTTGAATACTAATGGTGGTGGTTAAGAAAAACACTGCAGGTAATTCAGCTCTAAGCACAGCTCACACTGCATGGCCCAGTGTGTGATCCTGGCTAGTTTGCTAAAATGACTGATAAGATATGACGTCAAGTGGCAGCTATTAACTTTCTGTGCTTGTCGGTGCCTCTTTCATTCATTTTCAGTTGACTTCTAAGTATTCATTGCTTCACTGGCCTCACTGATTGATATCAAAGCCTTGTTCTTATTGGGAGGAACTGTCAAAGCTGCAATCCACCCTAAAAACAGCAATCTACTGATTCCTCTCATTCACATTAACTCCTAGCGATCAAGCAACTAATACTCTGTGGTGTTTAATAGCCTGTAATGGAAATTCATGACATTCGTTTGCAATAGATACTGGCTTTTGTGGACTGAGAATGTTCATAATTGCAACTCTTTTTGTTTCATTGTGGTCCTGCTGACAGGTCTGAACTCCAAAATGTGTCCATAATTTTACTCTGCGTACTGTCAGCGTGTGAATGAAAGTCCCCATTAGCTTTCTGTCTAACAGCTTTAGGATTTGTCTCAACAACATCATTGATATGACTTTGCAAGAGACAGATTCACATTCACAAATGGAGATTGAGCTGTCTCTGATTACTGTATAGTAACGCCATATGTGTATTATCCTTTAAAGTGATAGCCTTGGGATGCCTAAACTCTTTGTTCTTTGAATAAATAAATGTGCAGTTTTGTTATAGACTCAAAAGTTCTGCTGTGGGAGTATACACATTGAAAAATCAATAGTCTTTTAGCCAAAGTCTGCATTTTTCTGCCCAATACTAATCAAGGAAACTGCTTTTTGATGGTATTTCTTTTTTATTTCCTTTCATTTTCTTTTTATTGAACCAGTGAAATTTGTGTTTGAAACCGTTTCTTCCTTTTATACATAGAGATTCATGGTTTATTTTAAGATCCAGTCAATCAAACAGGACATTTATTTACGCCTGAGATGCTTAGGTATTAATAGACTAACAATACTTGCCCAAGGTCCCCTAAGAAATATGCCTGTGTATTTTCATAATGGGTTCATTAGTCAACTCTTAAACTGAGTTGCAGAGCAGCATGCATTTGTTATTCTGTTGTTGTTACATTTGCTGCGGGATTGTGTTTCTCTGTCAAGCAAGTACATCATTATCCCTTCACCCAGACGGATTAGCTTGTTGCACAGAGGCTCTCCTCCAATATGTCTCTCTCGATGAGTTGGCTGGGGAAATGAGGTTGAACAAATGCTGTTAAATGCCAGAAGTGTCAGGATCCATCTCTGGTGACTTCTGATGCACAGTTACCTTTATTTTACATGTAAGTTACAAATAATCTATACTTGTGGTCCAAGTAACTTTGCAGTTACTCTGCTATTCGCACTACACAGAAAAAACGCGTTTGTCTGTCTCATTCTTTTATTTTCTCTCCTGCTCATGCAGCATTCTGTCCATGACACACACTGCATTCAATCAAGCACATTTTAATTGCCATGTTACCAGTCTTGAATACGTGATGGTGGGATCTCACTCAGCTGCCATCATGGGCCCAGTTGAGCAAACATTCCCCTTGACATCCCTCACTCATTAAAACATGAGTTATCACCCGAGTAGAAGTTGATTGTCCTCAGAAGGGACATTATGACAGGTGCCACAGTATATCGCTCAGAGAAAAGTATGAGTAAGCAGGCCATGTCCTGTATGAACCCAGAAACACGAAGAGGGCTTAAACTACTGGTGGTAGTCTGATCTCATCTTCTGGCCTCAGTAGTGCTTGCATTTTCTGTCATGTAAACGCTATGTGTATTATGATGTAGACTGTGGGTGGGTGAGGTGGAGCCTGCACAAAAAAGTAACCCAGTGTTGCTATTCAAGTGTGTGTCCATATACACCTGAAGACCATGGAAAGAGGAAAAAATTTGACTGGTAAAATAAGATAGGAAAAATAAATTAATAAGTAAATAACTGCATTGAGCAAAATAAAAAAACACAAGTAATAAACGAGACTGAAATGTTTTACATAAGTATAAAGCTATATATAAATACTGTATATTGAAGGTCAGAACTATTATACTTGGAATTACATCTATGCGGGAAGAAATGGGCCTTTTATGTAACAAGGCGGAAAACTAAGGGGTGTTCAAATCATGCTGGGTGATAAATGTGCAGCAGTCTTTTATTGTATAAGACTGTCGATATGTTTCGCCTGTGAAGGAAAACTAGCATTGATTATTTTTCCCAAAGATGAAACTGTAAAATAACAATGGATACAGTTAAAGTCAGGCAACAGAATTCAAGCAATGTTTGAATCTGTTCATGTCTTCACAACCTGCCCCAGCATGCAGCAGGATGTTTGGTTAGGTTGCTGCTGAAGCAAGGTGTTGTTCTAACTGGGCATAGTTTGGCCCACAGGAAGACTCCCACAAGCCGGCCAATGAGAACAGAGTTGTATTGTATGGTGGAAGGGGGATCTTAAAGACACACGGACTTAAACAAACCTTTTTAGGCCACAGAGTCATCGTGCATCAGTGGAACCCCAGAATAAAATAGAAATCATAAATGAAACATAATGTTGCCACTTAAAAAGAAATGTTAGCACTAAATATCTCTTGCTGTTTTGCAGAATCATCCACAAGGAAATTACAGTTTGCAAAAATTCTAATCAGCAAATGGATAACTTGCCTCTACTAGTTATCCATTTGCTGATTAGAATTTTTGCAAATGGATAACTAGTAGAGGCAAGTTATCCATTTGCTCATTAGAAAATGGATAACTTGTTTTATATTTTTCAATCTACCTTTGTCATTTTTGTCTTATTTAAATCAAATATACATAGCAGGTTAATCACTAAGATCTGTAAACACTGCACTCTGACTAAAGTGACATTTGACAGGGCAAAAAACACAAGTAATGAGAGAGATTTTAACAAATCTTTTGAAATGGCTGGATTAACCTGCCAGAGGGTAAATGCAAATTACATCAGGACTATGCAACATATATGCACAAAACTAATCCCTCTTCTAGACCTCAAGATTAGATAATACAAGAGAGCCCACCTTAAGACCGTTCTCCTGTCAGTTTGTGTTGTGACCTATTTGTACAATTGACTCCAGTCTCACTGTCTGCACATCACTGATCAGCTCTTACTATGACAAAGGAGGTTAAAGTTACCGCATTTACCTTTTCAAAGCACGTTTTAAGAAAAGATATACTACTATAAAACTTATCTTAATGTGGCAAGGTGCTGTGAAAGCCTCCTGTGGCACAGACTCACAGAACAGTTCTGGCATAAATGCTGAGATATTCCCTAAGGTTTCTGAGCAAGGTTCTATTACTTTTTATTACCAACTTTTTTGTGTATAATTGTTTTGCCTACAAATAAAATTACCTTCATAATCTTTTTACAATCTGTCTGACTGTCGTGTTTTTTTGCATGTTATGGCTTTTTTGTATTGACAGCAACATGTTTCCAGATCTTTGGAATTACCTCAGTTACAAGAAACATGATTTATCCTGTAAAACAGAAAAGACAAGACATGAAACATCGATTTCCTAAGTACACCTCTTTCATTCACTCCATTGCCTTCTCACCTTTTCTCTCTAAGTGACGCAGTAAACGTACCACACACAGACACATTACACATCCTGCCAAAAAGTAGGAGCGGAGAGCAAGAATCAGTCCTTCATGGCATCCAGCCTTTACTCAGGATTGGAACACAGTGTGATGATGACCAAGCAAGCAAGAACAACCACTTAACCAACAGCCCCAGAGAGAAAGATGGTATTCACGAAACGCTTTGTCAGTGGTGCATTCAAGCTTCAGTTTCAAGCTGCGTCACCTGCTTGAAACAGTTTCCCCACATCACCACCAAACTGGGGGACCAAAGGGTCAAAAAACCTGTTAAATATACTGTAGGTCAGACTCTTTGGGAGTTTGGGAGATGCTTTGAAGATGTGCAACATGATTTGTGCTAAATTATCAGCAGCTTGACCTTTTTGTTTTTACTTCTAACATTTCAAATGCTTGACTCAAACACATCAGAGAACTGACAGTCAGGAATGCCAGCCAGTTTGATTTCATCTGACTACTACCCACATGTTAAAAACATATTTTGTTCTCCAGCTTTGGATCTGTACCATTTAAAATTCACCTTGTTGTAAAAAAGGGGGCTCAACGGCCTCTACAGCATTACCTTCTATATTACGTTGTTCGGTTTTGAGGAAGAATACAAATTGTGAGCCACAAGGGATTACAATGCATGTGTGTGGTGTAGAGTTTATGTGTGTATGTTAGAGCCAGTAAGTGTGTGTGACGGACTTGAAAAGGAAGACAAATGGTCTGTAGCTACTGAGGCCAATGATTTCATTCACCAAACGGCACCGTGGGTACTCTCAAGGAGTGTGTGTGTGTGTGTGTGTGTGTGTGTGTGTGTGTGTGTGTGTGTGTGTGTGTGTGTGTGTGTGTGTGTG
>JAUBNQ010000023.1:19109085-19128167 GCA_032353495.1 Ctenopoma kingsleyae
GTGTGTGTGTGTGTGTGTGTGTGTGTGTGTGTGTGTGTGTGTGTGTGTGTGTGTGTGTGTGTGTGTGTGTGAAGGATGAGGATGAGGGGAGAGGCTGAGATAAAAAAAAAGACTAAAGCAGAAAGAATGAACGTGTAATTGTGTGATTTTAACTAAATCCATTGTCTCTGGGGCATTTCCTCTGATTTTCAGAAACGACTTGTGTGTAATTTGGATGAAATCATCTCTTGAACTCTTGTTGCTGCACAATCGAGCACTAATTCATTCTTCGCTTCCCACCCTCCCCGACAAGCTCAAGGAGCGCTGTGCGACTGACAAAATACTCCCCCATTACTGCCACAAGCTGCTGCACAGCGCCTGAGAGGACCGAGCGTGCGCCTCGCTCCCTCTCTTTCCAAAGTCTCTGACGAACAGCAGCCATCTGAGAGCGCAGAGACGAGTTTACGCTCATTCACGGTGACCACAGCGGGACCAATGCTGAAAGCGCGCACCGACATTCCTCCAAAATGTGCCAGTGCGACTCCTCTGGATCAAAACCAAGACCGGGATCCCTCTCCGAAGCCGGGAAGCTCTTCTTGAAACATACCACTTTGCACGGTTTGAGGCACATCTTCCTCAGCGGCTCATACCCCCGGAGAGTTGCCTGGCTCCTGGCTTTCCTGGCAGCTTTGGCTTTGCTCTTCACCTGGTCCTCAAACAGAGTGCGGTACCTGCTCTCCTCGCCCATATACACTAAAGCGCACATGGTTTACGCCAAGCGACTCGTTTTCCCCGCTGTCACCATCTGTAACCAGAACCTCCTGCTGCCGCGTCGAATGAAGAAGACGGACATATTCAGCGCTGGGAGGTGGCTGGGACTTTTGGGGAGGAACTGGCAGGTGTCACCAGCTGCGAGAGAGGCGCTCACACCTCTGCGGGGCGACGGTGGCGGGAGCGCAGGGGGCGAGCCGCCTTGGTCCCCGCTGTCTCGGATTCTGGACTTCAACCACTTTCTTCCTCCTCCGCGGGAGTCCCAGCCGTCCATGAGGCAGCTGCTGGACCGGCTGGGACACCAGCTGGAGGAGATGCTGTTGTACTGTCGATACCAGGGAGAGCTCTGTGGGCCGCGCAATTTCAGCACTGTGAGTGTCGCCAAAGTTCAGGTGTTTGCTCCTGAACTCCCACACCACCTCCCAACAGGTTGTTGTAGCTTTTACAGATGGATGGACCTTATCTAATTATTAGACTGAGTCAGAAGGTAAACTGTGTGTGTTGCCTTTCAGTATGTTTTATGAAGGGTAGATAGATACCAAGTGGCCACGTAATTAATTTGTTTCGCAATCAGCAGGCTGTAACAATGCGCATTCCTCTGCACTGTTGCTTAGTGATGGCCTCAGTATTTCACTTAATTCTCTCAAGCCACATAAATGCCACTTTCATATTTATATATGGTCCTGTGCTGTGTAGAGGGTTTGCAGCCATTTATCTTACGTAATTAAATTTCAGCACACAGTATAACTCGATTAGATTGCTGTAATATTCCTTTAGCTTTTCTAAATTGACTAACAACGCTCGAAGTGATGCTATGATATTTGCTTTTAAAAGTTATCATCGGATGGCTCTTTCCATAAGCATCAGATTGTCTCTCACTTGTTCACACTCTCATTCAGTCCCTCACTCATTTTGTTTCACTATTCACTCACAGATATAGACACTGTAAAATTCTGATTGTAAATTCCACACCAAACAACATCCAGAGCTGAACAATTTCATTGGACATGATTGCAAAACAACCCTCTGCATTCACCATATGGTCTGACTGGGACCCACCTCTGTCATCCATCACTACCGAATCAATGTGTGTACAATCCTATGCTCACAAGAGACCAATCTGTCCTTAATGAAGACTTCTGATTCATTTAGCAATGCTTTACGACACAGCCAACACTGTGATGAAGAGCAGTTAACATTGGCCTCATTGGTAAACTGCAGCCCCTCTGATTGCACTGTGTGTGTGTCAATGTGTGGAGAACAATGTGAATGCCAGCGTCCCTGACTCTCCCACCTCATTACCCAAATTTGTTTTCAGTTAAACAGATTTTCTTCTGGTGTTTGAGACAGTTAGATTTTGGTCATTTACAGCAGGCAGGACTCAGTGTTGTTCTGTGTGTTGACAGAAATTTATAATTTGAGACAGCTTGCCTTGGTGGCAGCCTTAAGTCTCTGTGTCTTCTCAAATAATGCATCAAAAAGCTGTTATTTCTTTACAGATTTTAGTGTAGTGCATCTGGAACCACAAAACAAGTTATCACAGTTAAACACATTTCACTGCGTCTTTAAGAACACTTCATGATGTGCAGAGTATTTTCAAGGGTGACCAAGCAACAGCAACCTGTTTCAGCGATAAACATAATGCCGAGGTCTGAATTTTAGGCATGTGTGTTATGTGTTAGTGCATAGATAATCAATGACTCCCTGCTCAGCCTCAGGCCGGGCAAGACAAGATTCTCAACATGAGTCAGACCAGTAGAATCAGTCATACTTGAGAGGTGAAGTGTGGAGGAGGAAGGCAAGCCCGTCTACATGCAATAGGTTTCAGGATATATTGACTTTTGTGCAGGAACCCCCATGTTGCTGTGTCTTTTTTGAAACACCTCTCTTGAAATTCACTGGTCTGAACAATCCATCATTTCCTGCATGTAGCTGCTTCACCCTTCCTTATCCATGCTTTAACAACAGCCTTCTTGTGCATCCTATTGATCAACAGCTTTCCACCACTCTTAAATCTTAGTGGAATGTCCAACTAAGCATGCACTTGCTCTCTATATTTCCTTTCTGGAGGGCTCTATTTTTGTGAATTTTCGGATGACATGGCTAATTATGTATATATTATTTGTTCTTTATCTGATTTAAATAACTGAGTGACCAGACATTTACTTCTGGCATTTCCTCTGGACTTGAAAGTTGGTTGGACTTGCATTGACTGAGCAACATTAGCATTCATCTAGAGTTATGTTTGCATAGACATCATGAATTTAAGTGCAATATTCACTCACACTATTTTAGCTCATATTTTCTTTCTACCAACTCTTGGGTGTAATATCTGGCTCTTTAGTTCCTAAACATTCAACAATTTCCTCCGTTCCACCAAGTGCCCACTAAGTGTTGGTAGAAAAGGGTTATAAGTTCACTGACTACTCCCTAACTTGGTGTACCTTTTGATTTGGTTCAGGGCAGATGTTTGTACAAAGGGTTTTTAGATTTTTTTTTCTTGTTCTTGTTCTTCTTGGTTGTGGGCTGTGAAACAAAAACAATGAGCTGAAAGACGCTAAGCAGCGTCACAGAACTGAGGTAAAATGCAGAGTTGGTGATAAAGCTCAATGGGTTTGTCACTAACCGGACACATTTTGGAACAAATTGACAGTACAGCTTTTGGGTTTATGAGTTTCGTGTCACTTGTTCTTCATCAGCAGATAGCAGTTGTCGTGTTAAATCTTTCCATGATCTTGAAAACCCACAGGGACCACACTGACTTGAAAGTTCTTTCATGACCTTGCGAACAGCAGTCGACAAAACAATCTCACCTCAAGGTCCATTTAGTAGGTGTTGTAGATTCTCATCTCATATGTCTGATACACATGAAAGCTCCAAAATAGCTTTTCAGTGGACCCTGAAGATCATTTTTAAGGGATTTGTGACGCTCATGGTAATGTTTGTTCTGTGTTGAAGTTGGTCTAGAAGTGTTGCTTAAAATCTGTGGCATATTTGTTTGTGCTTTATTTGATTATACTATAGTGTAAGATGCTTGTATTTGGCAATGTTCCCTCCCCATAAGAATGAAGTTCACACAGTGTGAATACAGCAAAAAAGGTATTTGCCACACTTCATTATCTACTCATTAGATGTTTGTTTTTTTTAAATTGATTAGATATAACACAGTGAGGAGATCAGTAAATTCGATTTACGCTGCGTTGATTTAGTGCCAAGTTAAAATCCAGACAATCCCTCTTAGGTGTGTTTTTGTAACTGTCATAACACATTGCACCTTTGTGCTCAGCACTGATCTTGAAATCGATGGAGAGGAGTAGAAGTGGCTCCCTGGCAACTTTAGGGAACAGCTTGTGCATCCTTGTCACATTGTCATGTGAAGGATAGCCGAGGGCCATCTCAACAGTCTTGAGCTGTCTGTTTGTGAATTATTTATCGAAGAGAGAGTCAGTGACATTTCTACACCCTGCGAGAACGAGAGAGGGTGATGTCTCTCTCAGTGCTTTTCCTCATAGGTGGGGCAGATTTAAATATTTAATTTATGTGTTTAGTTAAGGTGACAGAGAAGTTTTTATTTAACATGCTATGTATACAGCTCAATGTTGAGTCGTGTATGAGAATATGAGATGTACCTTCTCTGGAAAAGCAGTTCAACGTAGGCATCATAAATATTGACTCCCCATTTATGCTAAAAGCATGTGAGGTCAATAGAAGCAAGTTTCAAATCAATCATCACTTTGTAGCGTCATGCAAAACTGCCCTTATGCTTCCATTCATCTAAAATTAATTAATTTGATTGATTGTTTTTTTTTATTATTACTGTATTAATAAGGTGCTGTTTGTGTGATGATATTGTTTTTGTATTAGGTAAAGGTTGCACTTTTCAAAAATAATACATGCTTCATTGTTAGGATACATTTAGGGCATTTTATACAGTACAAACACTGACAACAACACTGAATAAGACAGATGGGCTGTTGAATAGAAAGACATGAGGAAGCATGTTGAGACAGTGCAAACCTCAGAGCTACAGAGAAAGATCCTGACTCCCCAAGGCCACCAACGGCACCCACTCCTGCTGCTGCTCTTCACTCAGTGCATCCAACACAATCTCCTGGTTACCACAGCAACTCTGACTACTGGCCTCCTGTAGTCAGTCACCACATTATTATCAACACATGTACGCAGATGGCAAGCAGGGGTGGCTGTACACATCCATGCAAATACTGTACACACACACACACTCAACCATGTAAGCATGCTCATTCATGTTCTTGTGTATGCATGCTCAGCTACATGCACAATGTGAAACAGATGTGCACGCTTCCTCGCAATCACAAGCAGTCTTATCTCTGGTTTCTTGAGCTGCCAAACAATTTTCTCTTTTGAGTGTGAGCCACATTGCTTCTTTCTCTGGATGTTCAAACTTTATCTTCTAAAAATTGGTCTTGGTGAGCTGCAAGTGGGAAAAACCTTGGAAAGAAATCACCCTAACAAATAGGTCGGTTGTAGATTTTAAGTAAAATGTGGCTCTCTTGGCTGTTGCAGGCTCTCATGGGGAATAGTCTTAGACTAGAAGCAAGAAAGATTTATTTCCAAAAGTTTAGCTCATTGTTGTTGTGATGCAGAAGTCACTGTGATATCGTGCGATTTCCCTGCCTTTATATTCTAAAGAGTAATGATAAACAGTTATCTGGTTATGGTGAGAGGAGTCTCCAGGACAAAGATGGATTTCAGCGGTTTTTTATTGATGTTTGTATCCTGCTCTAGAGTCACTGCACATAGGTGGGCGTTGCAGCCACCGTTTTGACTCAGTTTTGCCACTTATGCTCTTGAAAGGTCACATCTCTTATTATGTCCGACTATCAGAAGGTTTTTATTTCACCACTCTATGACTGAAAAGCTCCTATATAAACACGACCTGAGAGGCAATGTATGGGGATTTCTGCTCCATTCTTTCCCACACACTTCTCAGAGCAGGATTCACATTATTGTAACTTTTCCTTTGTGAGACATGGCAACAGACATTTTTTATGTTATGTGCATCTGGTGTTTGTGACATTTGAGTAATTTGTCATGAAACACTAACGTCTGACTCATAAGTCACCGTTGTGATAAACACATCATTATGTGTTCCAAGGTCCTCACAAGAAAAAAAAGCTGCAACATTTTTAGGCAATTTCAGCAAAAAAAAACATCTTACTAAAACTCTGTCATGATGTGGTTATTTTTACTGCTATCGCACATTAAAATTATCTTCATTTTTTATGTTGTGTCTACAAGATTTAGACAAAGACTGCTGGATTAAAATGAGACTTAATACAGTTATTACTTCTTTTTTCAAACTCCTCTTCTGTTTCTTTTTACTATTTCCTCATGAATGTCAAAACGTTAAAGGTTAATAATAAGTTAATTGTGTGCTAGGATGTTTTGATACAGGTCTTCCAATCATGCAGCTCGATAACAAAGTAGATGATTTGGATGCCAGCCGTGGTTTTCCATTTCCTAATGTCTGTGATTAGATTACATATCCATTACTTCACTGGCAATCACATCTTTGCCAATAGGTCACAGTTCCCTGCGGCACTCTATCGCACCTCTCCTGTAGATGTTACTGTACAGTATATCCAGATCCATTAATAACAGCATATTTTAGCATGTAGGGCAGGTATAGTTAGATTTTGACAAGACTGCATCGTGTTCACTGAAAGTTGCATCTCTGGGTATGTGGCACAGAGATAAAAGGAGGACTGGAGCATGCTGCACTCGCTTGATCTGGCTTCATTTTTCCAAGATGCTTTGAATTTAGTTGGGAGAGAAAAATAGTACACTTGGTGGCCATTTAATTAGAGTTGACACCTTAAGTTGATTTTGAGCAGGAATGCCAATGTGTAAACAGCAGGTTTTTTTCCTTTTATATTAATCTGAATATACGTATTAGTCAACTAAAACAAGAAATGTATCTATACCACTGTTCAAATCACTTAGAAATGTCCTTTTGAAAGAACAGATTTTAGCAAATCTCATCACCAAACATCAAATTAGTCATAAATACCGTATAGCCATTTTTAATGTTGCCCTCAAACATATATCTGGTAGCATTTTATAAAGATCAGAATAAGAAATACAGTAATTTTTCTGAGAAGCTAGAACCAGTGAATTTTGAGTATTTTTGTTTAAACAGTTACTGAAATTATTCGATATTCAAAAAAGTTGTTGATGATGATCAAGGATAATATTTCATATTGAAAAATATAAATATAAAGATTATAAAAAATAAATAAATCTCATTATATTAAGGCATTATCTTTACTGACATGTTGCAAGATTTACTTTTGTGTCAGCAGCCATTGTTGTTCCGCGTGGGAGTTTCTCAGGCAGAGGATACACACCGAAATAAAAATCATATTCCCTGTACCATGCAGCACAGAGAGAGGTGAGGGTTCAGTTTGTCACAAGCATCTGAGCGCTACGACCTCTGAGGTCTGCTGCTGACAGCATAACAAGAAGAGGTTACTGTAGGTGCTTGTAAAACAATCCCTGCTCAGCACGGCCTCTATCTAAACTTCTTAAAGATTAAACACACACACCTGGAAACTGAGATTTTCCTTCAGGACCAGAAGTGAGGTTGGCGGTTCATTTTCCCTCAGCTCATCTGTTGTTGCTAGTACCTAGTAAAATCATTTTTTATTTGTATGTTTCAGATATTCACACGTTATGGAAAATGTTACACCTTTAATTCGGGCCAAGATGGACGACCCCTGATGATGACGATGAAGGGTGGGATGGGCAATGGCCTGGAGCTGATGCTGGATATCCAGCAGGATGAATACTTGCCTATATGGGGAGAGACTGGTAAGTGTACCTTGACAATACAGCATTTGAATCATTCCATTCCCAGTAATGAAGCCTTCAGCTAAAACCACAAGATCAGTGTTTATGTTTGCCCCGAAGCGAATAGCTTGAGTTAAAAAGAGATTTTCTTTAATCAATTAAACACCATACTAACCATCTTCAGTGTTTGTGCAATGTGAACCCTCAGGGGGAATAAGCTATCACTGAGATTCCCCTCTAATCTCTGAGACAGAGGCCAAACTGGGCTACAAATATTGCACTCAATGCAATTTCTAAATCTTAAATCCATTTAGTATAGGGAACATGTCCATACATACAAACGAAATAAGATGTTTGTTGCATATTTATACTTTATTTAGTTATGCACCTAAAATGTGAAACTCACTTACATTAATTATGAGTGAAATATACCCTCTGATAGTTTGAAATGCTCCTGCTGCACCCACACGGTATTACTGACTAATTTGTTTCAAGACAGATGGATATTGATGAGGAGAATTTTATTTCACTATAATATAATTGTATCACTTGTCAGTTAGGCTCCAACTCCACATGACTCACACAAGAGCAGAAGCATTTGTGAGATACAAAGTCAGTGGAGGCTAGAGGCTCTTCCATTCAGGGTCGCCCCCTCATCAACACAGTTCAATCTCCTCTGTTCTGCTCCAGGAGATCCCGAAGCTCCGATTTTAGTGCGGCTGCATGTGCTGCTGCTTGTTTCAGTATTTTATATGAATGTAAAGAGTCAGTTCAGTATGGCCACAGAAACGCTGTGGTGACGGTCAACATCAAACATGAGGCTGAGATCTGACTGTAATATAACAATAAAAAAGCTGCATCTACATGATTTAATAATATGTAATGCTCTCTATCTAAGATTATCAAGTAATTATAAGGTTTTACAAGAGGAATTAGAAACCTGATGATGTAGTAACTACAGTGCATGTGCAGTAGAGAAATATACATTAGTCACCTGCATTTTATTATTCAAATTATCATCTTCATTTCACTTATGAAAAATATCAACGCACTGATATCATACTCTAATGAGTTGAAGCCTTAATCATTAATGCCAGATGCAGACTGGCCATTGATTATGTATATTATATTTATCACCAGTTAGTTTAATCTGGCTGGATGCCCTGCAACACATAATATGCCAGTTCAAACACCTGGGTCCTTATTTATTAGAGTATTCATAGCACAAATACTAAATCTGAGCGTAGGAACTGTCTGTACGAACAAAAAAAAAGGTATTTATTAAACATGTTTATGCACAACCTCGGTGAACAATGATAAGTCTCACCTGCACTACATCCGTCTGCTGACATACACATTTCTATGCAGAAACATGTACAGAATGACAATCAGAGTCCTAGTACTGCGTGTTGTGGGCAAAAATAGCAAACAAGAAAGAGCTACCCATGCAACAGCTTCAAGTCTCACTTTATTTATGTCCCTGCGTCGCTACTGCTTATGTTACATGTCTTGTGCTCCACTATTTACACACTTCATTTGTTGCCTCACAGTTAGTTATTTCAAGCAATTGCATTAAAACCGCTACTGACGTGATGTTTACAATTTGTTATAGTCTCCGCACATGACAAATTTAGGGCTCAAAGAGGCTCACATACTGTTTACCTATTTAATGTATAATGTTAAACTTCATCTGCATAAACAAGAATGTGAGATCATCCCAGTCGTGAATAAAAAATTATGTTAAATCAAGCATTTTTAAAAAATAAAATGAATATATAAAATATAATATATAAAATAAATAAATTTTTTATATGATTTAATTTACAACAAACTTGGCAAAGAACTGCAGCACATAAAACAGACACTGGACACTAATTTGTTTTTTAATTGTTGCATTGTCAGGACAACAAATTATAAAGTACCTGGCATAGTTAAACAAATTAAAATTAATGGAACCAAAATTATGAATTCAGACTCATTGCAGTTAAATGCCATCATCAGATCATCATCACGTATGCGGCACAGGAGAAACCAGACAAGACAGAGGCACTGATGTCTCGGTTTGTATATCATTTACAAAACAAGGGAATAACTTGCTACTGTCCTATCCACTGTTACATGCCAGTCAGTAGAGCTGGGGTTTGTGGGTAATTTAGGAATCTGTTTTATTTTGTATGTTTGTTTGTTTTTTATATATATTTATAAATGTTACATGTGTACCACTGGCTGCTTGAGGAGTGTGGTTTTGATGTATTCTTATTCACAAGTACAAGAAGAAAGTGATCAATTTCCAATTCATTGTGCAGAAAAAGAACAGCATATGCTGTACGTGGTAGATAAATGAAGTCTTCCAGGTATAATTTACCAGCTACCAGTGAAAGAAATCTGAATATTCTGGATATTTTATGTATTCATTTTTATACCTGGTTATCCTCGTTGGTGTTACAGAGGACTGGAGCTTATCCCACCATGCATTAGGCAAGAGGCAAGTTACACCAGGGACAGGACGCCAGTCTGTAAAAATGCCAATCTAACCCTTTTAGTCACTCCACATTCACACCCACTGGTAGTGGTAGAGTTTTTACTTCACCTGAGCTGCATGTCTTTGGACTTATGTGAGCAGACACAGACACAGGCAAAACATACAAACTCCACATAGTAACACTGCGGTGTCGCGTCAGTCAAAACCCTTCCTGGTGTGAGACAGCCACTGAGCTCACATCCTGCTGTAGTGACAATCAAACAATCGCAAGAAGTGCACAGCAGGACAAGGAAAAAGAAAAATCCTAGAAAATGTGTGTGTTGGGTGGGTGCGTGTAAAAACTAAGTCACAGTTCTAATCTTCTTTTTAAAATCACTCCTGGTTGTGTATTCTCATCTGCTAAGAAATATTCTGTATAATTGTTGCATATCTGGAATTATTTCACAACAAACCACAGGCAATGAAAAAACTTTGAGAAAGCTGAATATGCTTGTATAGTGTCGAGTATGATAAAGTTTCCATTTTGTTCCAATGTTTAGCCCAAATTTCATTATGCTATTTGTGTAAAGATGACAGATGGCCATGACTTAAAGATGACAAGGCACTACTTATGTATATGTGCTGCTCCAAGCCTCAAGCATTTGTCTTGGCAGCAGCAGAAAATGTCTTTATATCCAGTCTCAGAAGAGCAATGTGTAGCAGTTAAAATCTGTCACTCCAGCCACATCCCTGAGCTCTTTAATTGAAAATAGTGAGAAAGCCTGGCACTTAGAAGGCGATACCAAGTGACAACTAGGGAGGAAAGGCTGCAAGAAACAGACATCCTACTTTATCCCCAAGCCAGTGCTCAAAGAAACTAAATCTCTTGAATGCAACCTGCCATCACCGCGATAAGCAGTTCCAGGTCTCTGCAAAAGTGATAGAAATACAATGTGTTTGCATAGTATAGGTTTGAGCCACCCGTGTCATTGTGATGTTCCCCTGATCTCGGTATCAAAGAGGCTCATCTGCTTCGTTGAAAATCCATAGAGCAGAGTGCTGTAGCGGGAGAAGCTGTCAGCTGTATTGATTTCCTTTTCATCCTCATCATCATTTATTTATTAATTTATCCATTCACTCTCGTTTCCTCTTTGCAGTAAATAAGATTCCTGTGAGATGCATATTGTCATCCATCACTCAACTAAGTCCTAAATCACTCCGCATTCCAGCTTTTCTTAACTCCTGAAAGACCTCACTGTGTTTGTTGTTCATGCAAGATTATATGTAGATGTTAACTAATAAATAAGCAATTTCTCCCATGAATGATTCTTTCCAGCAAAAAAAAAAAGACTTCTGTGCTTAGTTCATGGAGGCCAATGTGTGCATACAAATCATCATCCCTGTTGTAAGTGTCCTGACCTGTTCTTGTCAACAGACGAGACTTCATTTGAAGCAGGGATCAAAGTTCAGATCCACACCCAGGATGAGCCGCCGTTCATAGACCAGCTGGGCTTTGGAGTGGCGCCGGGGTTTCAGACCTTTGTCTCCTGTCAGGAACAGCGGGTACGTCTTGAGAAAGATGGCAGACATGAAATACAGGAAATAAAGTTCAGTATGATGCCGTATGTACTTGTGTTCAAGATATTGTGTTGGGAAATCAATAGTTGAAATGCAATGCAAATATGAAATAAGCCACATCATAATAATAATCTGTATAAAGATAATATCAGAAAATGCTTCACAAAAAAACAATACAAAACAAAAAAACAACATATTAATACAGCAAAAATGATTTGCACAATATACTGTATGTAAATGTTAAATGTGAGCTTTAAGTATCAATTTAAAGCAAGTCACTGCCAAGGCACATTCAAAAAGAAGGCTGTTGCCGTTGTTTGGGGACCCTGTGGCAAATGAGCAGGGGCAAAATCTGAGGTTTTGCATGAAGTGAGTACAACTTCAGATAACGATAAAAGTGATCTGAACAGGACCAAACTAATTCATCAACCTGATAATCAAAATTTTGATTTGAATCAAGCAAACGAAACGATAAGTCCGACATTCCTGGCTCCAAGGTTAATGGGAGGAACCAGGTTATCAAATAAAAGTTTGTGTGTTTAATGACTCAAATTGGATTAATTCAGATTCTTTTCACTGATCATATCAGACTGCCCGTGGATCCTGATTTCATGGACACATAATGTTGTGTAACATGTCATGGGAATGATTGATTTTTGGCATTATTCTGCCAACTTTTCTTGTGGTTTTGAGTCAGTTATTCATAATACAAACTGTAGTGTACAGTATGTGTGAGGGCAAGCGGAGCTACTATTTGTACGACGTTCTTATTTTATTTTTGTGTGTGTCCTAGCTCCATACTTCCTTAGTATAAACTATTCAATCCTACATACCACAGTTGTTCATCTAAAAACTTTCAATGGATACATATGGATATTTTCTTTCTGACAACTTCATTACTGATTGCTTACTTAGACACTTTCAAAACCTAAATTTGATGACAAAGTGCAAGCACCTTGTCTTTAGTGAGCGTGTGTTACAGCACCTGATTCAATGACACACGTAAGTGTCATAAGTGTTGTATTCTGGGATTATTGTGGGAGTTTCGGGGCTTTCAGCATCAGACATCCTCTATGACCCAGGTAACCCTGCCATGGCTGATCAAGCCCTGGACTATGTCCCAGTAGCACTCACACTCTACTGCTCACACTCCCCTTGATCTACAACCATCTGGAGGATCTTTCTGCCTTTGAGGCACTCCTGATGACTCTGCCCTTGTCTGCCCCCATCACTCCCAGCAGACAGACTGAGAGCTTTACTGAACTTTCCTGAGCCAGTTAGTATCTCAGTCATTTGAAATTTAAACAGTGAACACGAGCTGTTCAGTTCGCAAGCTTGTCAGAATCCTCCTATGTAGGTTTAACAATGTCAAGACAAATAGAACACATTTTGAATACATTTAAAGCCCCATTAAGTGATATACTGAATGAATGAATGAATGTTGAGTCAATGACTCCAGTGAACACTAATTCCAACTAACTCCACACAGCTCACCGTTTTGTCCAAGCACAGGTTGTAAAAGAATGAACTAAACACACACATCAATGTTTCTGTACACAAAGAGCAACGTGAGCAGCAAACCAGTTTTATATAGCAAAAAATCCCTGACCTGAACAACAGGCAATATTTAGATATTGAAAACAGAAATGATGTGTTGTATTTCTATTTTCTTTTCCTCTCTTAGAGACATTTTCAAATATTAACAAATAATCAGACTAATCACAGTGAGGAGAATGGGATATCATGAACTATCATCTAAGTGTTGCATTAACATTGTTAATTAACACTTACTCAATTATTGTACAGTTTTGAGAGACTTGTACTTTGAATATGTCCTTTTTATGCTGCTCTTTACTTTCACACCTTAACATTTCAGTGGGAAATTATGTAGTTTTCAGATGATTAAGCTGTTGCATTAAAACACAGGTCATATATTTAGAAATGAAAATATATTGTTGAAGGTTAAGCTAATTCTTTATGACATTTTTAGCTTGTGAACCCTAACAATCCAATAATTACAATACGATAATACAAAATACAATAATAATACAGAAATACAAAATTTCAGAACATTGCTTTTATGTCTTTCTTCTCTCATTAATCACCATATGGCCATTCAGTTTTTTCTTGGTTCCTGACCAGAACCCAGGGTTGGGAACCATTAGACTAACCTACGTAACAGTGTTATGTAACCAGCTCCATCAGTAAAATTCTACTTACACATTATTGCATCAGTATTACCAATCTAGCACAGTAATATAAAATAATATATGACACATTAGGGACATTCTTCTGCAGAACTGCTAATATTACTTTTTATACTTTAAGTGCATTTTGCTGATATTACCTTCAGGTTTTCTACTTGTAATCCAATACTTTATAATTGTTTCATTTTCAGTACCTTTACTGAAATAAAGAATCTGAACATCTCTTTCACCCTTCAACAAAGTGTTTCCTGAATCTCGAGTTTGCATTTGTCACATGTACTGCAGTGATTGAGACACCCAGCAGGGTAACATATTTGTTACTGGCTTTTTCTCAACCTTAGAAAGTTGAAATGAGCCATCCCACATGGTTTAAGCACTGCACTATCAGCACTGGGCTGTGTTTTCAAGGACAAATGCTACTTTTATAAAATTTGCTACTCCTTTCACACAAAGGAGGTTGAAAACAACCTAGGAATCAATCCCGTGTTTTGCACAGCAGCTGCAGACCCATCGATAACACTATAAACTGACAGTTATAAGAATAGCAACTTTTTTATTCTCCTTCAGTGTGATAAAGGTTGAAAAGGCTATTTTGTTAGCTGGAAATCAAACAATGAGACTTCAGTGGTAAGATTTTCACCAATAATGCACCAATGCCACAGTGCAATTCAAGGCTGTTGACGGGCTGTTTATGCCTGTGGGCCCCTTGGAGACCTATGGCCCTTGTATAGTCCTCATAGTTACACACTTGTGGCCTCAACATTATTAAAGAACACAGACTTCCCTCATCAGCTAGTCAGTCTGTCTTCTTCTGTGAAATGAAGTGTGTGTGTAAGTTATTCCTCTGAACTGGGAATAATCCTGCAGGCGAACATGCAGCCAGACAAATCATATACTCTGACCTCTAATATACTACAGAAATCATGCATAATGAATGGAGGAGAGAAAAGGATGGGTATGGAAGTGATCTCAGTCCTTCCACGTACACACTAGTAGTGAGTGTGTACCAGTGTCAGTGGGCTGCAGAAGGATTTTGCATGCTGCTAATGTCGCGTCTGCAGGAGACTGTCCCTCTTTGTTTTTCTCAGTTTCTCGCTATCTTGGTTACTTTTTTCTTCTCTAACAGTCATTACAATTCCTCTAAGGCCGTTTCAGTCTCTTTAATATGATTCTCCTCTCTCTGCCTCTCTCTCTCTGTTTATTTATGTCATTGGTTGGCAAGCTTGCTCTTCATTTATCTAATGCAGTTTGCTCACATTCATTCAACTCCCTGCTTCAGCAGTCCTGTAACGTAAAACTGTTTTGTTTTTTTGGTTTTTTTCAGACTGTCAAACCGTCACTCACCATGATCCCATAAAAGAAAAATCTGCAATTTGCACCTAGTTAAGATAAAAAAGCAAAAACTTCAAAATGTTTCTTGATCCAGCTTTCTATTTTGCTGTCCACTGAGTGTTGCTGACTCTTTCTTTTCTACCTTGTTTTCTGACTATCCCTGCACTGCCCACTGCTGATGAGCTGGTTCAGGTGTGTTGAGTCAATCAGAAGCTGGGAGATACAAAATCACTTTGTATTCCTTCTCTTCAGCCTCACCCGAGATGGTATCCTACAGCTTTTGATTGACAGAACAGACCCGGGAAGGGCAGAGATAGTTGGAAAACAAGCAGGACAGTTGGCTTTGAGGATCACATTAGGGAACCCATGTTTTACCCTTTTGTTTGCTCTCTCTGACACAGTTAATGAAGGGGGAATTGAGGTCACAATCTTAAAATGATTTGTTTTCCTCTTCTTGGTCGTTAAACAGCTAACAGCACACTAAAATGTCCTGAAATCTCTTACGTCAGATTTACTTGTGTCCCCACTTGCAGGATTAAGCTTTTGCATAAGTTTAACAAATGGGAAGTAATGTGGCCACAAGGTGCTTCGTGATGGCCAAGCAGCGCTTTTAAAACTAAAAAGAAATCTAAATTGCAGACCTCTGAGCATAAGGGAGCCATTATCAAGTCAAATGGCTCCTCCAGTACCGCTAGACCACAAGATGTGGCGAATAAATATACGGGAACCTATTATTGATTATCACATTTTACCCAGCTCTGATGGTTTTTATGTTCTGTTTGACTTTGTGAAATGTCCTTCATGTGAAAATAAGCTGAAAATCATTGTAGTTTACTGATTGGATTTAAGTTGCAGCAATCATGTTTTCATGAGTGCACTGTATGTATATGCACTATACATGTGTGTGAATACTTTTCTGTATGTCTATGTTGAACATCACTTCACATGACTGCCTTTTGTGCTCCAGTGCAAATTGTAGAATGCAGGTCCCTAAATCACAACAGTGGCCTTTAATTTATTGCTGTGTGAGCACTCAGTGATGCACTGTTTAAACTGATGAGACGGAAACACACAGGGTGTATTTTATAGCTTCCTACTTCATTTAATGCATCTTTTTTTAAAGGGAAGCTGAAATGTACATGAATAGTGTTAATATTTTAATAGGATATGCAAATTGCAGAATGCACTATGTTAAAATAATTTCAGTTTGATTTCAGTATAAAGTAACTTTTATCTTTATATTTTAAATTTTTATTATGGTTTAGTTTTCCCCATTTTTAGACTATAATGCTTAGAGACTAGAGGATGATGGAGGGTAGGGATTAGTGCTACTTAGAATTGTGATTCCTCCAGTAATTATCTCACCTTTAGTCATATTTGTTTTTCTGACATATTCAAAATAATTAATATTGGCAACTAATCTGGAGATTAGTGAATAATGAAAATAACAGAGTTGATAGTTACAGTTAAGTTAAGTTAGTTGTCCTGATTTACAGATAGCCTGTATATTTTTTAGTAAATAAATTCTGAATTGTTGCTGTGCAATGTTTGTAAAGTAAATGGTACAGTAAACAATTGTTGACTTTTAATTGCAGATTTGCAAATGTGCAAAGGATTCGCAGAAGACAGTGTGCAAGATAAGTGAGGACAGACATAGGTTAGACTTAATCATAGATGAACTGAGAAGTGTTGGACTATTTGTTATGTCTATAAGATGACATCCAGTCCAGTTTTACTGGACTGTGACAGAAACTACATTTGTGGATCCAAACACAAGGAACATGGCACCACACTTGCAGCAAAACTGTTTAGTGTGAAAGTCTTACAACAGCACAGCTGTATTACACAGCTGATACTATTCAGTTTCTGCATGGAGAGTGGGCAATACAATAAAAGCACAGAGGAGGAGTATGACTAGGAAAGGCGTAGGAGACAAGCTCCCACAATAACATGTAGTCACCATGGAGTAAGAATGAAATTCATTTTCTGTGCCAAATGCAATACTAATGTAATGGTCTCTCATACAGACAGAGTAACACGTTTATTATCACATTGATAGAAAGTACAAGGTCAAATGGCTGCAACAGCAGGGTAACAGGGCACAGGACAGGCTGTTCAACAGAGAGTATGCTTTGTAACTGAAGTGGTTCTGCTCTGTTGCTTCTTGTTCTCTCAGCTGACGTATCTGCCTCCACCATGGGGGGACTGCAAGTCCACGCCAATGAACTCAGACTTCTTCAACACTTACAGCATCACGGCCTGTCGGATCGACTGTGAGACACGATACCTGGTGGAGAACTGCAACTGCAGGATGGTCCACATGCCTGGTAGGAACCAGGAGGATCTCACTGCTGGAGACAGAGATTTCTGTATTTATGCATAAAGGTCTACAGTCTTAGCGTCTTTTGTTGTGGATTGAAGTGCCTCCATTTGAAATAGGGGTGACAAAAAACAATTCTTGAGGAACAAACTTCTTTTTTGCTAAGACTGCAGAAAATTAGATACTTTCACACTCCAGTGGATCAGAAAACTCAACTATTTTCACTTTGTGTTTGTGCAGTGATTACAGCTGGCATTTGCTGTCTTCCTTCTAGATTTAATCACTGTGTGACATCTCAGACAACAAATTGAAAAGGAGTTTGGCACAGAGGAAACATTTGGATTTGGCCTCCGTTAACCCTCACTCACCTGTCCAATGACTGTTAATGCCTCTCTCTTCAATCAGGGTCACTTTCACAGCTGTGTTTGCATATAGATAGCTAGACAATCTGTCTGTATGATAATCAGGATTAGCTGCTATCTTACAGTGATTGTGCAGTTGATTAATGTGAGTCTACTCCAGTTAAAATCCTCTGCCTTGTGGATTGTGCTCTGCTTCTATTCATCTCTTCTATCTCCACGTCATTAGGATGATTTTTAAAGAATATCGACCAAAACACAGTGAATAATAGCAGCTGGGAAGTAATTTCCTCTACATCTAGGACATGTCTTTTCTCCTGTGTTGTCCTGATAGAAGGAGAGGGATGGCTCAACTGTCAGGGAGTGAAAGATGGAGACGGTGACAGAGATTGAAAGAAGTAATGAGAGGCAGCGAAAGTACCAAAGTTAATAAAATCAGTTAGGAGATGAGATCAATTTTGCAACAAATATCCAGTCATGATAAAGACAGTTAATACATTTTGAGACAAAATTAATTACAAGCCCAGATCTTGTCATTCTTTGTGCTTGAAATCCTTTCCATCGTGTTTTTGTTCAGACTGAGAGCAGTGTGTTTCTTCTGCCTGTCCATAGGAGATGCCCCATACTGCACCCCGGAGCAGTACAAGGAGTGTGCAGATCCTGCCTTAGGTAAGGAGATAACCCAGTGTGCTGCTTGTGTGTGTGTGTATATACACTATTCAGTGTGTGTGTCCCACTGTTCAGAGCCTCTGATCCAAACTGATAACAGATAATAGTGTTCCTTCAGCCTGATCGTAAGCAGTTTCAAATTGTAAACCTCAGGCATGACTCTGAAGTTTTCCTATTCACACTCTCGTGTCTCTCCATCAACAGACACCGTTCAGGCCTTTCATGCCTGTTGCTTGTTTTTTTATTGACTTGCAACCTCTCGCTCTTTCATGGCATTGTCTCACGTGTCAGATTCCCGCCGCTGCTGCAGTCTCTTTAAGTTTGTTAGTTTGTGCCTTATAACTTTTGGATTTGTTGTCAAGGGTCTCTGGGGTCTCTCTTAGCAGCAAGTTCTCTTTCACTCTGTGGGCATTTTGTTTGTCACCCCAGGGTGCTGATAAATCTATCTGTCCTTTTGTCTTCTCTCTTTCAATTGCTGCTTCTGGCTTCTCTCTCTCTCTCTCTCTCTCTCTCTCTCATTCTCTCTCTACCTATGTGTACTTCATTTTTCAGACTTTCTTGTGGAGAGAGACAAT
>JAUBNQ010000023.1:19155460-19172138 GCA_032353495.1 Ctenopoma kingsleyae
GTGGGTACTGTGATATTTAACAGTGTATCATATTATATATGCTGATCATAAGTTTAGTATGAAATAAAAAGTACCTAAAAAGAGTGTTATTGCACTTAGCAATGCAATTAGTACAGCAATTGAATATATATACAAATCTCTGCAAAAGTAAAAGGCCAATTTATTAATACTGTGATTCCTAATTGGAATTTCTCCTATATGGACCTATGTTATCTTATGTGTTATAATATATTATTTACAAAACATTTTAAATGTTTAAGTCCTGTGACTTGACATTTCTCCACTATTGTTCAGATCAGTACTAGTGGGGAAACTCAGTCTCCGTAATTACTTTCATTGTAAAATCTTTTTTTATGTAGAAAAAATGTGTTATGCACTATGCAACAAGGGTCAGTGTCGAACCTCTTTAATGTCAGCTGCAGATGGTACAGTGAAATGTTCTTTTAAAAATACACAAGTGAAAGCTCAGTATCAGCCAGAGCAGTACCAAAGAATGAACGTGTTTATCCAACTAAAATCTGAACTTTTTCTCATACAGACAGAAGTTATCCTTCTGTAGGGAAACAATACATTTAACAGTAATTGCCATGTGTCTCTGTTTCACCAGGGGCTCTGCCATTGCCAAGATCGTGGGTGCCAACGCAGCCAAGTATGACAAGTTTGACACCACAGTGAACATGTGGGTGTTCGAGGAGACGGTGAACAACCGTAAACTGACAGAAATTATCAACACAGACCATGAAAATGTAAAATATCTGCCTGGTCACAAGCTGCCCCCCAATGTGGTAAGCAGTAAGGATGTTTAAATCCATATAAGAACATAAAACATGTGTCTATGTGAATAATTGTTATAGAGGAGATTTTAAACTTTAGAAACACCTGGTTTGGTTTGGTTTCTCTCTTCCTCAGTTGGCCGTTCCTGACTTGGTGGAGTCTGTGAAAGGAGTCGACATCCTGATCTTTGTGGTGCCTCACCAGTTTATTGTGAGAGTGTGCGACACTATCAAAGGCCACATCAAGAAGGATGTGGTGGGAATGTCTCTCATCAAGGTTAACTCCTTCCTTCTAATGTTTTGTACAGTATAAACACCATAATAAAATGTGTCCAGTTCTTTCTGTTAGATATGACAGTTCACCAAAGAATGGGACATACTGTATGCTTTCAAAAATTCATGTGTGAATTCTGTGTTTTTCTGTCTTCGTAGGGTGTTGATGCGGGTCCTGAGGGTTTGAAGCTGATCTCAGAGGTCATTCGAGGGAAACTGGGCATCACCATGACTGTCCTCATGGGAGCAAACATCGCCAACGAGGTCGCTGAGGAGAAGTTCTGTGAAACAACCATTGGTATAGTGTATCATTCTTGAATAAGTTACATAAAATGGTATCTTACCAATCTGGGTAGTTTATTGCTACATAATGCAACGTGGATTTCCATTTCCAGAACGGCTCTATCAATATCTGTAGTAAACAATAAAAATACAGGACATAGCATCCTCAGATTTAAAGTTTATTTGAATAGTTTTTAAAGAACAGTGTGGTTTCATTTATTTCATCTTGTCAGTATGAATTGCTGTTTATTTGTTACGTTTGGACTCAGGGTGCACAGACAAAACAATCGGGTCCATGCTGAAGGAGCTCATGCAGACTACCAATTTCCGTGTGACCGTGGTGGAAGAGTCGGATGTTGTGGAGATCTGCGGGGCGCTCAAGGTCAGATTTTGTCTTCCACTAAAAGGCACTGGCATAGATAATGATGTTACGTCTGGGCTTGAGTGATTAAAAATACATTATTAGAAGTATTATGAAAAGAAGTTTAATATTTGTAGATATCTACTGGTATTTCACTGTCAGTTCAGTGTTAGTCTGGGTGATGTGATGTGTGGGAAGGTTGTCCTTTTGTTTTTGATCATTTGGAAGTTTCTTTATGTTTAACTGAAATTTAACAGCGTGCGTGTGTATCAACACTAAAATCCCTCATATGCTTCAGAGCAAACCCTAATTTGTAAATCAAATAAAGTAACAGCAGCATCTCCTCTTTATTCTTCCTGCAGAACATTGTTGCAGTAGGCGCTGGTTTCTGTGATGGCCTGGGGTTCGGCGACAACACCAAAGCAGCCGTAATTCGTCTCGGCCTGATGGAGATGATTGCCTTCGCCAAGGTCTTCTGCACAAACTGCCCCGTCTCCCCTGCCACCTTCCTAGAGAGCTGCGGCATCGCTGACCTCATCACAACTTGCTATGGTGGACGCAACCGCAAGATTGGGGAAGCTTTCGCCAAAACGGGCAAAGTAACGATCAGCTTTTCTGTCACTGTGTATTTCTCTTTTCTTTATGATCTCTAACTTTTCTTGTTAAAACTATCGTGTAACAACAAGCATATCTCTGCTTAGAGTATTGAGCAGTTAGAGAATGAGCTGCTGAATGGTCAGAAGCTTCAAGGTCCAGCGACTGCAACTGAGGTCCACCAAGTCTTGAAACAGAAAAACATGGTGGAAAAGTAAGTTTGACTCATATTTTATTAAAAAAAGATTGATAATGGCTTGTTTGAACAATCACTGATATATATCAGGGTTTTGTTGAGTGCATTTGAGCTGAGGCTCTTAAGAAGCTAATGACTTTCTTTCCTGTGCTATGAATGCGTAAGGCACTTTTACATTTTGGCTTTGGCTAAGATATAACATGTTCATTACTGAATCTTAGAGACCTTGATAGGCAGATAGTCGTTTTTTGGACAGGCTTCCTGTTTCACCCAGTTTACAGTCTTCATGCTAAGCTAAGCTGTCAAGCTAATGGCTGTTATGTTGACTTAATGTACAAGGTGAGAGTGGTATAAATATTCTCATCTAACGCTCTGCATGAAAGCAAATGTGTGCATTTCAAGAAATGTTCATTTCCTTTAATAATTTGCATCGTTCTTAAATAATCTTTTTGTATCTTCAGGTTTCCTCTTTTCACTGCTGTCTACCAGATCTGCTTCAACAGCCACCCAGTCACAGAGTTCATCAACTGTTTGCAGAACCACCCAGAGCACATTTAAAGGACAGATGAGTGGCTGGAAGTTGGGAAAGGACTTTTACGCTAGCACTAGCCAAGGATTTTACACCACCATTGTGCCTAATCCTGACTCCTCTCTTTTTTTATTCTTGAACAAAAGGAAAAAAAAACGGAGTTGTCTTTGCTGTTATTACATTACTGACAGAAGCGTAACTTCTGTTACCACCTCTATTTTTACTCATTGTAAACATACATGTCGCAGACCGTTGAAGAAATCCACCAAGTGTTAAATATGTTAAGAATTTGAATTACTCTGCCTTACACAATACATCAACTCTAATCATAATGTTATGAAATGTTACATCATTTCTTGGGTAAAAGCGCCTTGACTTGGCTTTTCACTGACATGTATGTTAAACAAAGCACTGAGTACACAGCAGTCACCACTCCCACAGTGTTGCTGTTATTCTGGACATCTTAAAATGTAACAGATCACTTTAGATTTATTTTTGGAATAAATTATTTGACTCGTTTAATTTTCTTCTGTGTTCATGTTTAAGGTTTTACTTGCTGGTACCTTCCCTGCAGGATACACTCTCACACGTTCTGCAGCAGCCTCAGTGTAACCTGACCTGAACTCCGTCTGACTGCCATTCTAAACGCTTCACCTTTACCATTTTCTGGACGCAACCAGAACCTTCAACCTTTCTTTAACTGCTTGTCTTGCTGCCTCAGTCACAGTCCTCATAAGTGATGGCTATGTTGTTCAGTGTGAATTATTGGTGTTAATTAGGTCAGCAAGGTTATGAATGAAAATATTTTGATTAACAAGGTTTTTTGTATTCTGATGATTCATTCACAAACATCTGTGTTCAGTTCATAAGCAGGAAGCCAGTGCGCCTTCATAAACAGCCATCTGTCCTTCACCATATGCCAGTGTATCCCATCAATGCTCAGTCCCTGAGGATAGGAGTGTCAGATAAAGAACCATGAAAGAGTTTCCTCTGGCCTTGAACTGGAAGTTTGCATATTGTACTCAGCCAGTATTATAATTTGGAAAATCCTTTCCGTGCATGTGTCTTTTGATCACCCAAATGTTTATCAGTGAATTTCTCTCAGATATGTGGTGGACTGTGAAGTTACATCATTTTGCCACTTGTTTAAAATCAGATTCCCTTGCTCAGATCCCTTGCATAGTTATTGAGTTGACTGCCCTATGAGATTGCTAATAATAACACACTCCAAAGGGGCAAATGTCCATCTATAATTAGACTGTGGATAGCACTGCAGCTGCCTCATCCCTGCGTAACCGTACAGATGGGAGGATGTCCTTTTATTTGAAACACTACTCCATTGTGATGGCATTGCTATTATATTAATTTCAAGGTCCGCATATTTTAAATGATGAAATACATGTTTTTCACTAGAGTGTTGTGTGTGTACAAATATTAAACAGGCTGCACTTGAATAGGTCAAGATGTTACATGATAATTCTTGAATATTTATATTTGTAATACACCGAATGACCACTTGAGTGTGCCATCACATTAATCACAAACTCTTTGCTCACCACCAGCTTTTTATACCTTTTTACAGAGTAATCTTTAAAATGATCTTTTTTGGGACTATTAAGAAAAAGCTGATAGAATTTCACAATGGGTGATGCCACAACTGAAATGTTAAAATATCCGAGGGTCTAACCTATAAACAGGAGAGACATGGATGTCATACATGCATTGAACCCATCCCTTTCAGCGAGGGAGGAGGGACTGGCTTCACTTCCTCAATCCAGTCCCCATCTCAGGGCGGCAGCAAGGGTGCGTCAAGTTAGCCGGTGTAAAGAATGAAATACAGGAAGCTGGGGTGTTTTACTTTCAAAACTTAAAAATAAAATTGGCAGCTGCAACACACCCAAAATGTTTAAGTCCAAGTCGATCTCAGCTCTTTGATATTTGTTTTGCAAATCAAGCAGTCAAAACAAATAGCATGACTTTAATAAAATACTTTATATACTTAAAATACTTTAAATACTTCTGTTTGATAGAAAAAAAGCTGCAGGTGGTGCCTCCAGGGGGCCTGAAAGCTCATGACTCCTGTTACTTAAACTCTTCATAAATTAGACATTAATGTAACTGAAATAAAATGTCAACATTGTCAGGCCGTCTTCCTTTGTTGAAACTCGTTTAAGACATAGATCATTGTAGGTTATTGTTCTTATATATTATGTCACTGTATGTTGATCCTTTTAAAGTCACGCTTAATGATTACTTTATTATTATTATTATTTTATTTATGTTATTTTATATTATATATTTTATTATTATTACTGTTTACATTTTTTTTTTAACAGACCACTGAGTGTTGAACTTGAAAAAGAAAAACAGATGAAAAAAATTAGAATAAAAACGTTTGTCATTTCTACATCTATCAGTCAGGTTGACATTTGGATTATTATAACTTAAATGAAAAAAGATCTGATTTGAAAACCAGTTTTCTTTATTGTTTTTAGCTATTCAGAGTTATTGACATTATTTCCTATCAGAAATAAGTAGTGTGTTTGGCATTTCTTACACTCAGCAAAGACTTAAATTATCAATAATAAATCATTTATTATTTCCAAAAAGCCTTTTCCAAACGTGTCCCCCATCTTTACCAAACCCCCTTCCCTTTGAACAAATAGATTTCTGCAGAAATTTTAAATGTTAGAATACATATTCTAGAATAATTTCATTGAAAAAATAATTTAACTTTCATTAATTTTATTTCCTTTATTCAGAAATGTACATTTAAATTAGTACAATAACATTGTTGGAGCCTACAGAAGAGAGCTATATTTATTGTGAACTAATCCTATGGCAAATAAATTCTAGTAATTAAAATAAGATAAGAGCAGATGATTAATCCAAAATGATTTATCATTTATTATTTGATTGTTTTTCCAGTTAGCTAAATAACTAAAAGTGTCAATTTAATGTAGTGGAGTAAAAAGTTCAATATTTCCCTCTGGACTGTAATAGAGTTAAAGTAAAGTAAGTAAGTACCTCAAATTACTTAAACCTAAGTATTCAGAAATTTCTAGAAACGCAGCTAAAAATTGACTGTTTAAGAAGTTTATCCTGAAAATCTGAGCCGGAAGTGTAACTTCTTCTGTCGTTGTCTTGACAACGGTGCGGTGAGTGAAGTTGTGTAGCAAGTCATCACTGAAGTGGCACAGGGGCAGGAGAGGCGCTAAACAAGTTTCACACGTTTTCTCTTTCGGATAGAAACGGATTTTTTGTCCGACCGACCGTCCGGGGACAGGAGTTCGGTCAAACATGGCTTCTCTTTCAGCCTGGTTTTGGAACGAGAGGTTCTGGCTGCCTCACAACGTAACCTGGGCGGATCTGGCGGACCCAGCACCCGGGGTGGAGTATCCCAAAGTTGGACACTTGTTTTCTGCCTTGCCGCTGGCTTTGGGGATTTTCGCCGTCAGGTTAATCTTCGAGAGGTCTGTATCTGCCGCGCAAATCGGGCGTTTTCTTTTCCAAGTGAATGAATATTGTGTAAACCTACGTTTAACTGACGCTTTTGTTTTCGCAAGAGCGGAATGATGGGTTCACTAGCTGTGGGAGGACCAATGTCTTTTAATTGTGTGTTCACTAAGGGTTTACCAAACTTTTCTCACCAGTTCCTCATTGTCAGTGACTCTGCTGTCTGTCGTACTTCAACTTTACTTCTCTCTGACCTTTGAACTAAACGTGGGCTCGACATTGCCAGCAAGCATCCTTTCCGGGGGTGGGGGCCTGGGGGATGCAGCAGTATTAAAACTAAACGAATAGCTGCTCACTTTGCCGGGCACGACTTCCTGAAACCCTCTTTTTCACTAAGTTTGATGTTTAGGTAATTTCCGGCATGTTTTGGTAATCACTGTTTCTGTCTGTTTATGTGTCTTTTGCTGTCCTTCACTGATGCATACGTGCATGCTGGGGTGTGCTGCCACCGCCCTGATGCTTCTATGAAACAACATCTTGTTGTGTATATATATCCAAATGGTCAGGTTATCCTTCCGGCTTTGTGTAAAGGTTAATCTGTGTTTTTATTCAGGACACAACAGTGGAGATGGGAGTAAAGTGACGACATCAGTCAACAACACTCATGCAGTATACACAACAGCTTAGGGCACATTTGGAAGTCAGGCAGCTGCAGGCCTTGCCGGACACCTATGTGGATCAAGTGGATATGTCTTGGAGGCATTTGCCTTGGCAAACCAGAGCCCTGTGTTGTTGTTTTTTTGCAATTTAATTGACTATTGCTGCATGGTTGAGATGTTGTGAAGTTGTCTTATTATCGAGCTGCATCTCTTCCTCAAATAAAGATAAGGCTAGTTCAAGCTTACTTGAATGTGATGTTGATAAGGAACAATACAGTTGAATTCCATGTTAGGCAATTTCTGGGTGGGTGTAGGCAACACGCACAGGGGGTCAGCCTGGTGTCACTGTGGATAGCAGGGTGTTTGTGCCAGTAGCAAATTCAGATTTCACTGTTTCTCCCTCAAATCAGATTCCTGCTTTGTGTAGCCTGTTTGTCTGGGGAAGTGAGGGGTGATGGGAGCTGTAAAGACCAAGGAAGATAAACCCATGAGGCTCAGCGGTACAATTACAGACATTAAAGAAAAGGATCTTGATTGATTTGGAAATCATTTCTATTTCGCTCTCATTGTCAGACCTGTACTTTGCATTTGACACTGGAGCTGAGTGGTAACAGGAAAACCACATTCATTCATTCACTAACTGAAACTGAGTTTAGTGAATGACCTTATACGGTGGTTTCACTGACAGCATAATACGTATACGCACAGTATGATTGGCTGTTAGGTTGAATGAAGTGTTGAATTTCTCATTGTTTTTTTCAAGTTTGTAAATCCTAAACAGCCCATAATGGAGATCTGCATTATGCACTTCAGTATAAAAGAATTACGTGGGGGGTTGCTTGTGAATGTAATTATAGGACCCAGTGTTACCCTTTTATTGGATTAGTGGAGATATGACATGAGATAAAGCATAGAAAAGTGCACAGTTTAGTTAAAGTGAGGCATAATAATGACATATATAGACATACATGTAATATTGATGTCGATGAGGCCACAGTAGGGTAACGTTTTATTGTATTTCCCTTTTACATCACTATAATTAAGTATCTTGATTTGTTATTTAATTCACTGGCTAATCAGACATTTTCACCTGGAATATTTTTTTGCTGTAAAGGTGTTTTCCAAAAAGTTGCTATACCATGAGCATAGTATTAATAGAATGATTATGATATTACGAATGCTGATTAAGTCTTTGACTATATAATAATAATAATTCATACTTTATTGATTTCCCTTGGGGAAATTGTTGTTTGGACAGCTGCTAGACCTGTGTCAGCGCTACTATGGAGTATCGGTGTCTTCTCCAAGGACACCTCGACATGTAGCCTTGTGGGACTGGGAATCAAACCACTCACCCTCGGGTTTGAAGACGACTGCTCTACCCACTGAGCTACCATGCCGCCCCATATATGACTTTATAGGACAGACTTTCATTTCATCTTGGCAAGATATACAGTAACTCGTCTTACTAGACCAACTGCATTTGTGATTGCCTATTGTGCTTTCTATTACAGCATATACACAGGACACGTGTTGTCAGTGTCTTATTATGTTAAGCGACTGCTTGATTATAAAAGGTTATTTGATCAAGGTTCACATTAAAATAGGAGTGCATGAGTCACCATTAGCCAAGTGTGTAATCTTTAATCAACACCCTCTGTAGTTGTCTGACAACAAACAGAAACGTGTGCCAATGATGATACCTGAATAGTATGATAACATCTATATAGAAAACACACAAACAAAGAGATTTGCGTCTATCATTGCAAGTAGGTAAAGTTGTCCTGTGTTGTATTTAATATTCCTGTAAATCTGAACTATGTAGGAGGCGATGTCTGATAGGAGCAGTTTCTAGACTCAATATCCACAGAACCAAGCAGTTTCAGGCTCTGTCCATATAATTTAAACATGGTGGTCAAGTGGCTATACATAGGGAGCGATCAGATATTAGAGGTGTCTAAGGGGAGTTGCTGAGGCTTTCGATAAGATGCATTGCACTGCAGCAATCCACCTGTCTCAGGTGCTTTGTTTTTGACTGAAGTGAGGCTGCCCTCGAGTGGAGACAGAGCCCAGCCTGATCCAGGGCATCAGAGAGTGTTTACTCTGTCACTGTACAACACTCCTACAGGCTGACTGGCTCATTCATTAATTCATCAGAGAAAAAACACCACATTGCAGCTTGAGCTCCTACTGCTCTTTCTGCAGAACCTAAACACAGTCTGTGCACACACAGTACAGATGTCCTGTACATCTACAGTAAGATGGTCGTGTTTTGATGGGGGGTGCTCTCTCACACATCCTACCACAAACTGATTTAGATTCATGACCTACTTCTAGTTAACGTTCTCTATGCGTGACTCTCCTCTGATATTGTACTTCCATGGTGCAGGTACCTTTAACACATTTGTCTCTGATCACAGTCAAAGCCAGGATGAACCTGTGGGTTTTGGAGCTCCTCAGGATTTGTGGCCCTTCACTGTGACACTTGAACTGACTTCAAACAAAATTTCAACTTCTTCTAACTTCTTTTATTTCTTACACATCAAACTGACATTTCCACTTCATTTACCCATTTCACTTCAACTGTTTTAATCTTTAATTCCTCGAATGACGGTTCACCTTCTTTCAGTGCTGACATGTCAACTGACATTTCAGCTGCATTCATCTCTTTCTAACCAGAACTGTAACAATAACTAATAATAATTAGTAATTTAACTAGATTTAGTAATTATTTAAGCACCAACAAATATCTGATTAAATACAAAACAATTTTGCTGGTTTCAGTTTCTGAAATGGGAGATTTTCATAATTTTTTTTTTGTCATAACAATAAGTGTAGTTTTCTGGACATTTGGCAATATGAATAAAACACCTCAGTCTTTCAGATATTATAAAAGGCAAGTGTGGCAGAACAAGTTATTAGTATCGGGGGCAGTTACTTTTTCACATTGGGTCAGGCAGGTTTGGACGACTTTTACCTTAATAAATGAAATCATCGCCTAAAAACTGCATTTTGTATTTACTCGGCTTATCTTTGTGTGTAATTAAATTCTTTTTGATGATCTGAATCATACCGGTGTGACAAGTATGCAAAAAAAAAAAAAAATCAGGAAGAGGCCAAATACCTATTCATAGCACTGTAGTTTTGCTCTCTCCGAAATAACAGAACCTGTTTTTGTATCTTGTCTTTCTCCTGCTGTTTTATCCCAGACAACTACAATATTTGATAAAGTGCCCTAAAGGTGAGATAATTCAGTTTTGTTGAACAGGAAGAAAAGTTACAGGCAGAGTAGCACACATTTAATCTTTTTCTTAACATAGATTTTCAGTCCTACAACTCTCCAGCCTCTGCTGCTGTTGGAAGTACTTGTGGTTTTCCTCAAAAGGCAGCATTTTTTAATGTAACCATAAAGTGTAACTGCAGGATTCCTCTTTTACCTGCAGGCAGTTCCTGTCTATGGGTAATGCGACAGCTGTCCTCCAGCCCCCTCTTCTAGACCAGTTTTTTCTTGTTAGATCATAATCATTGCTTTGCTGTTAGCAGTGACTTTGTAGATTTCAGTGTTAAGGCTGTTTTATATATGCAAGCCTTCACCGTTGTACGCTGTGTCTTGAGTTGAACTGTGTTGAAGCTACAAATGTATAAGAGATTTGTGTATGAGATTATGAGCAACTACATTTAAGAAAAACTACTGGGTAGGTGTGGGGTATACGGTGTTAAAACTATTTTAAAGTATTTTTGCGGTAACTATACATGTGTTGATACAACAATAGTAGACTTCAGTAATATCTTTTTAGCCACAAGTCCCATTAGCATACAGTTTTTAGAATGGAGCGCAGGATCAGTGACCCAGCACAGCCATACTATCACCACTAGTATGTCTGTCAAAACACAAAAGGAAGTGAGGGTAGATTATGTAAACTAAATGTTGATGTGGCACATCTTCTTTTGTGCGTTAAACCTCCTCTTTATTTCCCATATAATCTGGCATTGTCCGTCCCTGAAGGTTTCCTTTCCTTTACTGTTAAATCTGCTTTGAGACGTGCTGTAACTTCAAGTAAACTGAAGGCCACAATTACATCCAGGACTATGCTATGAATAGAGCCGAGCTTGTCCTTCAGCCTAGGCCCTGATACTGGGAGGTTTTCCAGCGTCAAGGTTGTAGCCTGCTGTCAGGACTGCTAGCGTCTGTGTAACAGAGCACACTGAGCCTGTGTCTTGGTAACAGGTTTTGTGTATATTGGAGTGGTCAGGTTCTGAGGAGGAACAGGGATGTTTTGACATTTGACATAAATAGATTAGCTTACATCTCTCGCTTTTTCCCTCCTGTTGCTGCTGTCCGCCAATTAACACTACAGGCTTGGACTTGCGTGGGATGTTTGTCGATTCATTCTGTTTGACAGAAATTCTAAAGGCCTGTCCTTACAAGAGAACCTAGACTGTTGTGTTATATCTGTGCCACATCAGCTCATATTTTAAGGATTTAATAAAGAGATTGTGAGAGTGAATGTAAGCACATAAAGCCCAACAACTGAGTTGTTCAATGTGTATCAGGTTTACAAGCTGTGTCACATTCAGCACTACGACACTTTTGAGCTTTTAGGTGATCAAAGTGTCACTGCATGTTAGCTTTGCTCATTAAACGTGTTTTATACCCAAGTTACAATTAAATCATAAAATGTGGTTTGCCTTGACTAATGTTTAACAACATTGCATGAAACTGACCTATCCATGAAATGACAATGTGTGAAGTAAAACTGCTTCAAAGAGCTAATTCATACTGTGTGTCCTTCATACACATAGATCAAGTACTCTTGCTAATTTGGATGTCTTGAACTTTATACCAGCCAGCCACTTTGATTTACATACCTGTTATTTCTCTAACTTAACATCACTTCATAAAACAGAGGGCTGAGATATAAATCTGGTTATGGCAGAAAGACAATAAAAACAGGAAGGGCAAAAAGCGTGAGGATTTTAAGTCAGGCAAAAACGTCAAAATGCATTCCATTTTATTTTTTTCTACATTTCTCATAATGGAAAACAATGGCTCGGGTTTTTTTGTGGAGAGTGTCAGATTCTCACAGTAAGAACCCCCTGCTTGTACACTGCTGAGACAAAAGAGGTTATATCATATAAAGAATTTTGCTGCGGTTCAGTACTGCTGAACCAGTACCCGAAGAACCTGATTTTATCAGGTTGTGCAAATCAGAAGAGCACTAGTTGAGATTTAGATAGTAAAACAGTCTCACATATGCAAGTGAGCCCCGTGTTTTCTTTTTTATGGTATCTTCTTTGGTCATTATGTACTGTGTTATATTTGTCAAAATAACATATCATCAAAGAATTTTAATATTATACAAGAATAACCTGACTAAATACAAAATTCTGATTTAAATGATTATTTATTTCGTCGAGGAATGGAAGCTGACCAAACCTGCCTGACCCTATGTGAAAAACTAATTGCCCCCTTAAACCTAATAACTGGTTGTGCCACCCTTGGCAGCAAACACTGGATTCAAGTCTTTGCAATGTTTCTGATTATTTTCCTGCTGCATAACCCAAGTGTACTTGAGGTCAAGACCTGATAGCCAGACATCCTCTTTTAGGATGTTCTGGTAGAGCGCAGAATTCATGGTTCCATCAAATATGACAAGTCGTCCAGGTCCTGCAGCTGTAAAGCAGCCCCAGACCATCACACTATCACCACCATGTTTGTTAGTATGATGTTCTTTTTATGAAATGTTGTTAGTTTTATGCTAGATGTAATGGGACACACACCTTCCAAACAGTTCCAAACTTTTGTCTCATCAGTCCACAGAATATTTGCCCAAAAAGTCTTGGGGATAATCAAGATGTTTTTTAGCAAATGTGAGTTGAGCCTTTGTGTTCTGTTTGGTCAGCAGTGGCTTTCCCATTTAAACTCTCCCATTGTTGCCCAGTCTCTTTCTTATTGTTAAATCATGAACACTGACCTTAACTGAGGCAAGTGAGGCCTGCAGTTCTTTAGATCAGTGGTTCTCAAACTCGGTCCTCAGGATGCCCTGCTCTGCTTGTTGTCCTGATATCCCTGCCCTACACACTGATGATCACCTGGGTCAGGTGTGTTCAGTCAGTGAGAAGCTGGAAGATACCATCTCAGAAGAGTGTAGAGTGGGGGAAGACAAAGTGAGTTGGTACCTTCCAGCTTCTGATTGCCTGAACATACCTGGTCCAAGTAATCAGAAGTGCTTAGTAAATGAAATCATCATTTTGTATTTATTCTGGTTATCTTTGTGTAATATTAAAATTTTACACTGGGAGGCTACAATTAGTTTGATAATCTGAATCATTTAAGTCTGACACATGAATATATTTTAAAGAGATAGCTCTTGTGGACAGAAGTAGTATGAGCAGTACTAAAATAAAATCATCAACAAAACAAAAATATGCTACAGCATGAAGCTTCTTGTTGTAGGTCAGAGCATTTCGACACACTTAACAACTAGATCACATCACCTTACTACAATTCAGTTGCAATAAAGTTTTGAACTAACTAATAGGTCCAATCAAAACATCAAACAGCTTCAGGTTTATGTCTGGTTTAATCATTTTCAAATGTACTTTATAAACAATTTCATCCTCATGATCAGGCTGTGCAAATAGTATCTGGATGCATCACGTGTTTACAGCATGCAAACGGAGACTGACAGTGTGGTTAATGTTTTGCACTACCTTGGCAAGCTAACTGTTGGTAATAAAACATAAACGTGCTGAAGGGGAGTTTCTGAAAAATCCCCGATGATTATGGGATGTCTTCTTCATTATGGGAAGATTATGACCTTGTCCCCCTTACTGTAGATCTGGTCTGCGTTATGGCTGAATGGTCATGTTCAGTTAAGAGAGGAGCTCTAAGTTCACCCTAAATGTTTATCTGACTAATGTTAGGAAAGAAAGATAAATGTCATATAGCTGACAAACTGACTTAATGAGCTAGTTTAACTAACCATGTGAAAGGAAACGGCTTATTACCTGTTTTAGGCTACTTGTGTTTTGTGGTAGTGGATCTTTGTGTAGGCTTGAGATGAATTATGATCATACATATATATTTTAGGAAAGTCTTTTTGTGTGTCCATCCAATTTAAGCATAAGTGTAACGCAACATAACATAACATAAGATTTGGCAAGTTCTGCAGTAGCCTGCAAGCTAGGCTTAGTCAGGTTTAGCCCTAAAGATGTGGGTACAGGCAGGGCTAAATTCTCTATTTCCATACATGTCAATCTGCACCTGCACATCTGTTAAGATGGTTTGAATAGATTAAGAACGTGTTAATGAATGTTTTGTTGTAGCACAAGATGTTTCTGTTTTACAGACTCACTGTACAGTTTTATCTGAGTGAAAAACAGAATTTAAAAAACCTGTTGCTGCTGCTGCAGCAAAAAAAAAAAACAAAAACAACCTGTGGTCTTAACCTGTGAGATTAACAGTGAATGATTTCAGATTATGTACACCTATCTGAAAAGGAGGCATAAAATGTGACAAATATGGAAAAAAATCAGGAAGGTGGGAAATACTTTTTCACAGCACTGTGTTTATGTTCTTATGTTTCAGAAATAAATTTGACAAGATATGACAATGTTTTTTTAAATGTGCTATCTAATCACTGATTGAATGCTATACAAAACAGGTTCTGTAAGTTTTTCTTTCAGCGATACTGTTAAAGTTTACAAACAGTGACTAATCCTCCATCTTTTACATCTCGACCTCTGTCACAGATTTATTGCCAGTGCCTGTGCTAGGAGTCTCCACATTCAGTCAGGTGTTGCAAGAAGGGCTCAGCCCAACGCAGTGCTGGAGAAAGTGTTTACATCCATCACAAAGGTTGGATCCCTCTTCTCTTCTCTTAATCATTTTTATAAAGTTGCTCATGGATTAGAATTTCATTTTATTTTATCGTTGGCTACACAATACAGTGGTCTGACATGATCAATATTACTTTTTTTGATGCCCTTGGTGAATCATTTGAAGATGTAAACTTTTACTATACAGACATTTTATGGTTTAAAGCACAAATCCACAAAATTATAATCTAAAATCTAATTTTCACACTAATATACAGTACACCAGACTAATCCAAAATTTGATGAAATTATGCATAATTGCATTAGTAATGCATTGACTCAATGCTTTTTTCATCTCTGCTATGAGTTACTAACCTAAGATGTTTGTTGTTTCTTGTCTTTTTGCACAGAATCCAGACTCTCGCCATCTGGATGGCTTGTCTAAGCAGCTGGACTGGGAGGTGCGAAAGGTCCAGCGTTGGTTCAGACATCGCAGGAACCAAGATAAACCCAGCACACACACTAAATTCTGCGAGAGCATGTAGGTTAATGTCATAATGTCATGCTGTGTTCACCTTTAATCTCTCTGCAGGCCTGAATACACAGTGACTGTGTTTTATGCAAGTGGGACATCACAGCCTATAAATATATGGCCCATTGCTTTCGTTTTTGTGAGGACAGGGTTGTGTTTCAGACTGTCATACTGAGAACATTTTGGGCCATTCGTCAAGGCCAGTTTTTTGTTGTGACTTTAGATGTAAAATGAGAGGCCTAGTAACTAGGTTCAGGTTGTACTGTACACATGAGTAGCTGTTTTTTGTGTTTGTTTGATTTTGCATGTGTGTCAGATGTTTCTCTCTTAAATCATTTGTATTTCTAGGTTCATCATTTCTTCTCTTTTTTTCCAGGTGGAGGTTTACATTTTATTTGTGTATATTTACCTATGGATTCCGTTTTCTGTGGCAGGTGAGCACATCCACAGATCAAGCAGTGATAAACAGGCGGAAATTTGCTTTTAGCATAGTTTATTTTTCATTGATCATTCATTATTCACTCGACTAATACGTATTTATTTTTAGTCCCCTTGGTTGTGGGATACACGGCATTGCTGGTACGGTTATCCCTATCAGGTAAGATGCAGTTCTGCTCTCTGTCTATATACGTAGTCTATAATTCAATCTAATACAACAACAACAATAAAAAAGCATAAGAACTGTCCTCTCAAATATACCACCATGTCAAGAGCTGAACATGAACAGAACTGCAGGGCTATTGGATTGGAAGTTATATTGGATCATATGACATTGTAGCTAATAAACTGGTACACAGTTAACCATGTGCAGAACAGTAGCTTGTGCTGGCTTGTCTCCTCTCCCAGCATGCACCTGAGTAAAATGCAAGTGAGTGTGACAGTACAAACATTGTCTGTATTTTTTTATTTGCTTCACTGCCTCCTTCCTGCTCTTGTATAAATGATGATGTCCCATTAATGTCATGTAGATGTCCTTGTATTCCTGTTGTTTACACAGTACTGTGTTGACACTGAAACTACTAATGTACACTTATTCTGTTATTGAGAAAGGGCAGCTCTGATCCTCAGATTTGATTGGTTGGTGAGAAAATAAAATATGTTGTATGGCACATTAGCAGATGAACATCTGTGCAGAGCTGCCTGCTCATCCATCTACCAGGGTGCTGAGCTTGAGCAGGACATACAGTATGTCACAAAAGTGA
>JAUBNQ010000023.1:19172238-19184457 GCA_032353495.1 Ctenopoma kingsleyae
CTTCAACTTCTGCAGCAATGCTGGCAGCACTCATACGTCCATTTTCAAGAGACAACCTCTGGATATGACGCTGAGCATGTGCACTCAACTTCTTTGGACGACCATGGTGAGGCCTGTTCTGAGTGGAACCTGCCCTGTTAAACCGCTGTATGGTCTTGGCTACCGTGCTGCAGCTCAGTTTTAGGGTGTTGGCAATCTTCTTATAGCCTAGGCCATCTTTATAGCATTTTTAGAGCGACAATTCTTTTTTTCAGATCCTCAGAGAGTTCTTTGCCATGAGTTGCCATGAGGTGCCATATTGAACTTCCAGTGACCAGTATGAGAGAGTGTGAGAGTGATAACATCAAATTTAACACACCTGTTCCCCATTTACACCTGAGATCTTCTAACACTAACGAGTCACATGACACCGGGGATGGACAATGGCTAACTGGGCACAATGTGGACATTTTTCTTGCCAGCGGTTTAGACATTAATGATGGTGTTTTGAGTTATTTTGAGGGGACAGCAAATTTACACTGTTATACAAGCTGTAGACTGACTACTTTACCTTGTATCAAAGTGTCATATCTTCGGTGTTGTCCCATGAAAAGATACAATAAAATATTTACAAAAATGTGAGGGGTGTGCTCACTTTTGTGACATACTGTATATGTACATATACATATATTAGTAGTAGTCTCTGCGCTGTATAGCTGCAGGTCAGAGTGCCCATTATGACCACTGCCCACCACAATATTAAAACCACCAGGTGGTTTAATGTAGTGACTGATCGGTATATGTGCTCAAATCAACATTATCACTCATACAGGTACTCAAGTGTTGCTCAGAAATGTTGCTGAGCTACTGTAGTGTTGCTAGTATTATTATCTGTTAAAATGGTGAATTCAAGATCTGGAAGCTGATAACAGTGTATATACTATAAGACAATCATGTTGTCTCTCTCTCAGCATGTATCAGCCTATGTCTGTGATGGACTGTGTTGTAAACCAGTAGGCAGAACAATCTGTAGTTGTTTTTTCCCCCAAAATGTGATAATTATCTTTATTTTTGTGTAGAGCAGGACAGATAAATTTGGAAATCAGATGGTTTTAGCACACTGCACATAAGACAGTGGGACTGTATTATTGAGAGAGAGATTTCTCAGCTGTTAAACATCCTTCTCAAAAAAATCTGGGGCATCTAGTGACCTAATGGTTAAGGCGTGTCGTGTCAAATCTGACTAAGTTCTGGGCCAAATTCAGTCTAAGTTTTCAGCTGAGAAGGTTCAGGAGTTCTTCATTTCTTCTTCAAAAATGATCAGGCATAGAGGCAAAAGTCAAAGTGTAAAAGGTTTATTGTCTAAAAGAAAGGTAGACACATAAACCAGTGAGTAAGGCCCCGGGGGGGCACACACTGCTGGTTTGGGGCTGGTTTGGTCTTTTAAACAGGTTAATGGTATCTCCCCAGGGGTTGTCTTAATACATAACTCACCACCCCTGTATCTTGCCCCCATAGTTCTAAGACCCCGCCTACTGTCCCCCATGTAACTCCAGTCTGTGATATCTAAAAATACATCAGTTAACCCTTTAACTTGGCCTCATCACTTTTAACCTTATTCTTGACAGAAACATTCAGTACTTCATTACATGAGCCAGTTCAAATTTAAAAGAGGTCTTATGGATATCAGGGAAAGCTTCACATACACTTGCTTTGCTGTGCTGTGGATGAGGAAACAGAACAATATTACATAACAAAGTAATATAGTATAAAATGGTATTTGAGTACTATGGCCTACAAGAGCATTTAAAATACAACAAGGCATATACATGCTTTATAGCCACAGCATCCATAGTTCCATTCCTGAGTTGGGGACGTATTTTGTACATCATACCTTTCACACACTGCAGTATGCAGACTGTTCATGCTCTTCTACTCTTCTACATGCTGTTATTCTGTAATAGGAGTGGACCAGGATGTGTGTTGTGATGATTTGTGACATTAGTGGTCATGTGACATCTTTCATTCCCATCGCTGTTTGATATGCAGTAAAGCTTGTTTCAACAACAAACATATTGTCTTTAAACTGACTCCCTGAACTTCCTGTCCTCTCTGTCTTTTCAGGTCATCACTCCGGGGCTTTACCACTACTATGTGACTGAACTGGCTTTCTATTGGTCACTCATGTTCTCCCAGTTCACTGACATAAAAAGGAAGGTGAGAGCAATAACACTGGCTTTGTCTCTGTTAGGTTAGACCAAACTCAATACCCAACAGCTGCCACTCCCTGTGAATTATGTTAATACGTCTATTGTTCCTCATTTTGCAGTTACGCAAAGTTTTTCCAATGTATGCTCACAAATCATTGTGCATGAACGTTAAACCTGTCATGTAAGTGTTAGAAGCTCTTGCGTTTGTGTTCATTTCAAAGGGTCACATGTTTTTGTTTTTAAGGGAGGGGGCGAGGCGCAGATGGTGCTCCTTAGTCTGTGAATGCCTTGTATTTTCAGCACGAAGGCAGACACTGTCATGTGATTGCAGGACAGAGCAGGCTTAACTCTATTACATAAATTCCACCAAATACCAGCGTGTTAGAGCTAGAAGTAGCTACAGTCACTTGCCTATAATGTTTTAGATGGTTTTTAAAAGCAAATGTCTGGAATACGATGCTGGACATGTAGGTCAGTGCTACTTTTTTAAATTTAACTCTGACAGGAGTTAAGCTATACACTAAAGAGGCCTGGTTTCACAAGTCAAGTTAATTTAATGTTTTTAGTCATATTATTGATACGATGTTCAGATGAGGTAGATGAAACCCCTGCTTTAGCTTGATGCTTGTGTGTTTATCAAGCTAAAGGCCTTTCTCACAGTTTAACCTTTGCTCTCAGTCACATTGTGATTTGCACATTTACAGATCTATCCCATCAGGCATAAAAAGCCACAGTGCAAGCAAGGGTGATTTTTGCACTGGTTAACAGAGGAGGATTGTCAGATTTCTCAGACTTATAGACCATGTGAGAGACATTCTGTATCTGCTCTTACAAACTCAGCTGTTGCAGTTAGAACTTTAACATTTATTAAATAACTTTTTGTACTATATCTATTTTTGTAAACCAAATCTGTTGCAGACCTTAAGCTGCCTGCTGCTGTCAGGCCCAGATGACTTGACTGTCAGATGAACATGTCTCCTCACCTAAGCTTTGCTCTTATTACTCTGCCTGTTTGTTTGTCTTAGGTGGTTCTGTCGTGTTAATCTTTCACCAGTATCTTCTCTCTATGTCCAACTATGGCTGCATTGATGCACTTTTAGTTCATTTTAGCTGTCTGTTTTTCAATAAGAATGCACACTGAACGTGTTAAGAAATAACCTGTGACAAAATTCAGTGCTGATTAACAGTTTTGTTCCTGCTGCTTAGAAATGTGATCTTCCCTCTGTCAGTATTGACATATTCACTGAAAATGTCATCTATGAAGTGAGTACTGTAGGGGTGGTATATTTAGCAATATATATTTATTTCTGTCATCATACAAATTTATACTTTTGGCACTAGTAATTATGTCATATATGGGGCTGAAAGGTCCATGAGAGTACATGAAGTAACTACTGTATATATTTATTTGATGGTGGTGATACTAATAGGAAACGTTCTTAACATGATCAAACAAAAACACAACAGATCATATACTACATACCTTTTTATGCATGTGTCCATTCCAGTTTAATAATGCATCCATATATCTATCTTGTATTCTGTAACAAACCTGAACAAGCAGACTCATGACTGAGATTAAAGACAATTGTGTTTGTTGTCACAGCTCCCAACACTGGGTCAGCATACTTAATTAAAGCAAATCTTTATAAATTTGCATTCCCAGAGTAGCTGGTACTTTCAGTCTATTCTAGTGACATGTTTTAGTACTTGATAACAGCCATACTGTGTTTCTCCATCATTATGGTATTTCTCCTGACTTGTCAGGCAACCTGTTGCTATAGGTTTTGCAGCTGTGTTGTTGTAGTTAAAATATTTTGTTCTGGAACAAGATGGCTGAGAAACTGATCATCAACAGTATCATCCATAGAGCCATGTGGCTCAAAATGCAAGTGTAATTCAGTGTACATGTACAGTATGGTAATCATCTCTCTACCTTTTTAATTGCAGGACTTCCTGATCATGTTCATCCATCACCTGGCCACAGTCGGCCTGATTAGCTTTTCCTATGTCAACAACATGGCGCGAGTAGGGACCCTGGTGATGTGTGTTCACGATGCATCAGACTTCCTGCTAGAGGTCAGGTAGACGCTGACTTTTGGTGCGCTGAGAATTTTACTGAAAGTACCATAGTGGGGGTTTTGCATGTTTAATGCAGCTAACTACAACTCACTCACTGATCGGCCGCAATATTAACACCACCAGATGGACTTAATGTTGTGGCTGATCAGTGTATATTGTACTTCAGTTTACATCTGGACAGTGGTGGAAGAAGTACTCAAATTTCTTACTTAAGTAAAAGTAACAACATAATAGTATAGAAATACTCTGTTACAAGTAGTCCTGCATTAAAAATGTTACTTCAGTAAAAATACAAAAGTACTAACAACAAAATATACATAAAGTACCAATATGAAAGTAATCATTATGTACAGTGATTCATTTTCACAATAATGTCTATTGTTGGATACTGTAATTATTTCCTAATAATTATAATGATAATATGGTATTACTTATTTGTAGATTATATTTTGTAATATTAATCTGAATCTACAGGGTAACTAGTAACTATAGAAAAAAGTAAAGAACAAAAGCCTCAAAATTGGGCATAAGGAGACGTGACTAATGTTGATAATTTTGCAGGCTCAGCTTTTACAAAATGTTAATTTCTTTTAGGCTATTTGTTGTTCAGGAGCCTTTTTTGCTTCACATCAGTTGGTTTCTGAAACAATGGAGATTAGTCGTGATTGTTGTGTAGCATTTCCAGTTGTTTCCACTTGGCTGAATTCCAGATACTAACCCAGGAATTTGATATGCTTGATGTGTGGGGAAAAATGTCCACTTTGAAAAAATTGTTTTATTTCTGTTATCTTTTTCAACAGGCGGCAAAGCTGGCCAACTATGCTAAGTACCAACGCCTGTGCGACTTCCTCTTCACTGTATTTGGCGTGGCTTTCTTTATCACTCGACTCCTCATATATCCAGTGTGGTGAGTGCTGTGTGACACCTACAGCTTCAGAATGAGTAATGTAACTACTCCGGTGTAATGATGCGCAGAGTGGTATCCAAATTTATCCAAATTCAATGTATCTGCTTATCTTTAAGAAAATATTTAAATGGGCATAATTCTTCAGCAGAGTAGTTGTTATTATTGCACATTAGCCTGTAAGCATATCTCCTAATGTATCCTGCATTTTACTGCACAAATTAGTCTTATTTTTGAAAATCAAAAAATGTTTCTTTTCCTTTGTTGAACTTTGCTTTTCTAAACAACTGCTTGCATAGTCTAACTTCTTTAATTACTGTATTTTCACTCCATATTCTTTTGTCGTAATTAGTCACAGTGGTCAGAAACACAGACTTTGCAGTCTTTGAAATGTATTTCAGGTGACTCAGATCTGATGCCTAAAAGATTCATCATCATTATACTTTAACTCCAGAGCACTGCTGAGATCTACAGAAATGTTTAGACTCAGGAAGCCATTCAGGTAGCAACTATTCCTCGACAGACCTGCATGTTGAAGCTCAACCTCTAGAGAGACAGACAATAGGGAACCTATCATTGCCGAAAGTAACCTGAGCAGATATATTCAGTGTCTTGGTGTGGATGAGTGATAAAGCTAATGTTGCTGTGCAGTTGCCTGGACTGAAATCCATACCTGTGCTGGGGGACGTGGGTCTGTTGACAATCTCCTGTCACTCAGCTGGATTTAAAGGAAGACGTGACCTCACCAGCCACTCACCTAATGTTGCAGTAGATCTGTGTCACTGAGCTGCTTCCAAATCAGAATTACAGTCTGTACTCTCAAAATGAGCTTCATTAGATAAGTGCTGATTAATGGTATGATTAAACTACAGCCTTCCAACTTTGAGCTCCCTCTAAGATAAATTATGTGTGTCCTCAAGTGACTGTGAGACTATTAAATAAATATGTGGCTTTACATGTAGACCCCCTTTTTTTGTTCCTTGTTCAGGGTCTTGAATTCCACTATGTTTGAGAGCTGGGCCATAGTTGGGCCGTTCCCGTCCTGGTGGCTTTTCAACTTCTTGCTGCTGGTCCTCCAAGTACTTCATATCATCTGGTCCTACCTCATAGCGCGTATAGCCATCAAGGCCATGATGCGCGGCAAGGTGGGTGATCACTGAGAAGTACTGTGAGAAATTTTCCTGACATTTTGTAGACCATTAATTAACAAACCTGCAAATCCTTTACTTCCAAGCTTTTCCTGCACAAGATCAATTGTTATTTAGTTATTAGACTATTAAATTCTAACAGTCTTGTAACAGGGTATATTTGTTTGTGGTACACACACCTGCTAGTTTCACTTCATGACATTAGACCACAAAAAACTGTGCTGTAGTTTTGCACCTTTTAGAGTTTCCTTGTTAAATTGGAACTGCTGCATGTCGTGTTAAGACTGGGACTGTGACCAAGCTGGTGCTGCACAGTGAAATTCATAAGCTCAAACTCTGTCCAAAGACTTAAAAAAACATTTCACATGATTCAGAACCCTTTCTAATACTATTGTGCAAATAAAGATTAACAAAGGAAAGTCTCAAATCTATTGACCCCAAAATATTTCCTCCAAACTTCAACAGGGAAATAAATTATTTCTGGATAGATGTGAAGCAGTGAAACAAAATAAATAGTCCCAGCGAGGCATCTGTCTGTGATCCCAGAATGTTACAACAAATACCAAAGCTAGTTTGGTTATTCATTTGCTGCCTCTTCACTTTTTCCAGTCTGTCCGTGACTCTGTCTCATCTCTCTGCAGACGCTGTTTGTTTCCTCTCCCTCTGGAATGAGAGAGAGAGATCCTGTCTTTCTTTCTGTCTTTGTCCAATGAGCCCTGCTCCACTACTCTCTCACTTCTCTCCATTCACTCTGTCCGCTTGACAACTTTACCTTCTCTGTTTTTGGCTGTAAGTTTCTGCTCACTCTCTCTGTTGTGATTCCTTTTCACACGTCTTAGTTTAATCTGTCCCAGACCGTTTCTGATTAGGATTCAGTGTAGTTTGAGGAGATTTAATTAGGCAGCTGTGGCGGGCGAGCAGCAGTTAGACCCACTTACAAAGTCAGCAGTAGGAGGAGTTGTAGTGATGAGTAATGTGGTTATAGTGTCATGAATGTCAGGTATGTGCAACTGTTTCTCATTAGTCAGGAGTGCGTTGAAATTGTCCTACACCACCACCCTGTGGTTATGATGAACACAGGTGATTTGCATGTATAACAAGAAATTTGTAAGGCAGCGTTAAAAGAAATTGAGCAGCTTAGCAGCTTTGCTTGAGATCATTTTAATATGAAGCAGTGTCTCCTTGCAACTCCTCATTGTTTGAATTTCTAGATGTTGTAAGAGCTTCTGATGTAGTTTTACCCAGATTTTCCTAAATTCCTGCACTGGTTTGCCTCTCTGCCGATAACAGAGATAAAATAAATTTCTCCATAACATTTCCATGCCTCAAAAATAGACTTTGGACACTTATAATTATTTTACGTCAAGGTCACTTAAGTGATCACAGACCTGCTGAGCTTACAGACATGAGCATGCTCTGCAACCTCTACTGAAGTCACATTAAATCTCCTATGTAGGTTCATAATATTCTTTGCAGCTATTGATCCAACATATTATATATTATTATAAAACAATAAACTATATATATATGGTAGACACAGTAAATACATTGTATGGTGCACATTGACCACTGTGAGAATAATGCTACTGATATAAGTTACTGGTATTTTATGTTGACTTTTTTAATTATTACAATAAAAATGTAGCTTTGCTTTAAGCTTTGTTTAGTGTTTCAACTGGGACCTTGGCTTATACATGTGAAGACTGTCTGAAGAAAAACTTATTCTAATAAGTTTTAATAACATATTCAAAAAGACCTGTGCTGAAAAAAACAAACTATTACTTACTTACTTGCATGATTACTTTATTTAGCATTTGTACTATTTTGTCTAACATCTTGATTTTTTTTAACTTGTCTGATTATTTTTCTGTTAAAAGGTAATTATATCTACATTTCCTGTCTACCAGGTGTGCAATGACGTCCGTAGCGACATTGAGAGCAGCTCAGAAGAGGAGCCTGACACGCCCACAGATGGCTTCAAGACTTCTCAGTCTCCAAAGGGAGAAAATGGCACTAACGGCCACTGTGCTGCTGCCAAAGCCCAAGCACAAAACCACAGCAGCTGGTGACATGGAGGCTGAACCCGGGAGCCCCCTGCAGTTCACCCTCTCACATCTCCAAGAGCTTTGTTTGTCTTGTGACATTCCTCTGTCGTGCAAAGCTCATACCCACATTCACACACACGGTTTACTATCACACTTTACACTGACAGTGAGCACGCACAGCTTATTATGTTGGTGAACTGATGGATATGCAGACACTGACATCAGCTTTAAAAAGCCCTGTAGAGACATGTACAAGACAACTCAAGAGGTGATCTGTAAAAGGTGAAATAAGGAAATCAGTTGAAGCAAATGATTTGCATAACCTTATTTTTCAAATGATGGGATTTATTTTGTTTGCCTGCAGATGTTTGTTTCAATGTTCTCTCCCAGTTTTATTGGTCAGATGAACTTGAGTATTTTTTGTTTCTAATGGTTCACACTGAATCACACAGGGCAGAAAACCACTGCTGGGATGGGCTCTGACTTTCCAAACATGTCACAGCAGGTATTAGACATAGAAATAACTATTGTTCCAGCTGTGACTTTATCAGCTCTTAAAATCAGGGCACCTGCTCGGTCTGTGTGTGGCTAGAAGTGCAACAGTAGCCGTTTCTGCCTTTTGCGTTTTTGTGGATTTACTCTATTTGGCTACTTTGTGACTTGTTTTGTTCTGCCTTTAGTTTTTCTTTTGTACCAAATGACCAAATGTTTCTGAAAGTGTATTGTATGTCACTGCCCATAGACAAATCCAGGTATGAAGACAATGCTACATGTCTGGTATAATGTCGTCACGTGAGTGCCTTGTAAAAATGTATTTCCAAATATATTCTGTTGTTGAAACATGCCTTTCTCATTGCAGTACTGTTTACAAATACTTCATTTCACTGTGTGGTTAAAGGCATATTTAATATAATACAAACAATTGCAGACATAATCATAATTGATACTTTATTGATCCCCTTGGGGAAATTATTTGTGGACAGGCTGCCCCTGTGAGGCGCCAAGGTATCAGGGTATCGGTGTCCAAGGACACCTTGACAAGTAGCCTGCCGGGACTGGGAATCGAACCGCTCACCTTTGGGTTTGAAGATGGCTGCCCTATCCACTGAGCTATCATGCCGCCCCTTAAGTATTTCTGATACAGTGCCACCCACAACATGGATTTGACACAAGCCACAAATGCAAATAATATGAAATAATTTGCGTGATGTTTTTATAAACAAAACATCAAGGGAACAATACTGTCACAATAAAATGATGCAATCATCCTCAAAGGAAGAAACACAGTCATGATTTAGCGACGGACAAAAAAGACAAATGGAAAATGTCCACATCAGTGCAAAAAGGAGGCAGAGTCCATGCGATCAGTCTTTAATGACTTCAGGATCCTGGTTTTCTGCTGCCAGTTTCAGCTGTTCCTGCCTCTGCAAGTAGCGGTATCCTCGCACTGCACACAGGTAGCCTCCATACACTGTCAGCAGCATCATTGAGCCAGAAAAAACCCGATAGCCGATGTCAGCCAGGCGCTTACCAGACACCATGATGTGGATCCTGAAGGAACCAGAAACAGGAAGTCAGAGAAGGTTCAGAAGCAAAATACTATACAGCAGTATATATAACATATTGATTACACTGTGATAGTCCCTTTGGATACATTGTGGGCCACACTGGATTTTATTATTAATGAAATTAAGCATTTTCATTTTCCACCTCTCTTACTTGGTTACTTTATCAATGAATAGTGTCTCACCTTACTTTCTTTAACATTTACTATATTGTGCAATACCTACACTCACTGGCCACTTCATTAGGTACACCTGTACAATCCAGTGGATGAAGTAGCTTAAAATGGAAATACTCAAGGTTTCGGTCACACTAAAGGGCCAAAACATTACTATAAGTGCATTATTATAATGCACTCCATTACAACTCCACCATTCATTTTGACCTAAATAGTGAACATATACAGTTGAATTATCACTTTTCTCACTGTTTCAACAAAAGCTGAGCAATTATAACCCTGTAAAAGTAGAATTCATAGCAGAGCTGCCATATTGGATTGCATTAGATTGTACAGGTGTACCTAACAAAGTGGCAAGTGTGTGTAGACACTATGATACAAGATATCATGAATACACCCTCCTAATTTACTAACAACTGAGACGTAGACACTTTTTAAGTATTTTTTAAATACAAATGTGCACTTTTACTCACATATAACAATTTATAATGCTACAGGTATTCCTACAGCTGCACAGCACTTAGGTACAATAAGTAACGTTCAAGCAAAACTAAACATATTACCATGATTCAATTCAATTCAATTTTATTTGTATAGCGCCAATTCACAACATAAGTCATCTCAAGGCACTTTACAGCGTAAGGTTCATGACCTTACACAAAATATTTGTAGAATGATGTAATGATGTAATACAATTACACAATGAAAGGTGACAACTATTCCGACACAACTGAAACACCTGAAAGGCTAAGATTCAGCTGTAGGCCTGTAAAAAAAACAAAACGTAGAGACTCACAGCGGCTGTGAATACTGGGTCATTATCACTTATCATTTCCACACGTTAACTTACACTGTACATGAGTCACACAATGGCAGAAGACGCACAAAATGCTGCTGATGTAAACGTAAGGTCTGTATATTACAAAGCCTTGTAAATCTACTTTTATACCCAACGGAAAGTATTCTCTCAACAGAAAACAGATTTCCAATTTATCACAGCGAAAGGTTAGTTAATGTTACAGGTTAGAGTTAAGTTACAAGCTAAGTTATCCAGCGGTCGGTGACGATAACGTTTGTAATTTGTGCACACAAATCGGCAACGGACACACATTTTATCTGATTCTAGTCCCCACACAAAGCGAGTAATTTAGCCCTTGCTTACCTTTTATTTTAAAATGGATAAGAGAAGCAAAAAGTCGTTGTTATCCTCAATGTCAACATGCGAAGTTTGCAGGTTACCTATCTAGCTTTAGCTTCCGGTAAGGGAACCCACCAGGGACAGTTCTTGTCCTGCGAAAAACCCGAGGGAAGGTTTCAGAGCGCCACCTGCTGACCTGGAGTAGATATAAAATATATTTATATATACTCATAAAATGAATTCAGACTGCAACTTAATTACATCTTGGTGCAGCTAATGTAGTTATTAAAATCCCACAGCTAAGTATTTATTACAGTCCCACTGTTAACGTAGTTAAAAAGTAGTTCCCATATCCCCTAATTTACTAAATGTACCTAAATACAAAGAAAGTTGTACAGTTTTGTACTAATTATGTTTCTGTTGGTGCTGTAAATAATACAATAAAAAAACAGGAATAGCCAGATTGACAACCGAAAAACTAAGTCCTACCATAATGGGCGCCTGTGTTTTCACCCGGAAGCATTTTGGAGGCGCACACATTAAAATGGCAACATGTTCGATAAATGGCGATTCTACTGATGAAATAAATGATCCGGGTGCTGCTCCATATGGTAACTTTATAAATTATTACACCTTTAATCCCCCGGAGAACCGTTTGAGTTTGATCCCAGACACACTGCTTCGGGATTTAGGTTTCAGCGCTGGTCATCAGACCACACTGATCCTGGACGTGGGCTGCAATTCAGGGGTATGTTTGACACACCTACATGTAAAGTGTGTTTTTAGTGTATTTTAACTTGAATATCCAGTATTAGTTGATGGGGCTTTGGTTAAAGGGTTACTCCAGTGATTTAATTTAGTATTTCCATACAGCTGATACAACACGTTTATGAACCGTTGATACAAAATTAATGGTTATTATTATTAACTTATTTTAAAATGTTGTTTAGAGCGTAGTGTAGGTAAAGATTT
>JAUBNQ010000023.1:19198928-19210012 GCA_032353495.1 Ctenopoma kingsleyae
CTTTAACAGGTCAAGTTTTAATGTGGCAAACATCATCATCTTTTCCGCTCTCCAGTGTGCTGTGCTCCAGGTGTATACATTGTCATGTAGTTTGACTGACAACTCACAACCCAAAAAGTAATTTCACCCCTGGGTGGCTTTGGTACAGTATACATCAATAATTAAAATATAAATATTAAAATATAATATAAAACATAAAAATGTCACTCTGAATGGTTTGTCAGTTTTTTGTGAACTCTTATCAATGTGGAGATACCATAGGACTAATGGCAATGTTTTTCAAGTGATCTGATCGGACAATAATCAATCTGTTGACAGGATCTGATCTGATCCTCTAAAGTTAACGAGCTCCAGAGGATAGTCATCTATCATGGTTAAAAGAAAGTTGGTTTCGTGGTACCAGAAATCCTGAGTTATCCCCAAAGATAGCTGAATAACTAAGGCACTTGACTGTGTGATTTTAATATTTTGCTCTGCATAGGATTCCACTTACCTGTTGAAGACATTCTCACTGAAGGCATACTTCTCTAGCCTCCCAAGAGGAGTAAGGTTGTCTTGTCCTGCATCAAGGAAGGCTGTGATGCGAATGCCGTCACACTCTGAACCATAGTCATCAAATCCAACTTTGGGAGGAAGAGAAACAAAAAATTATACACAGACAAACTGGTATAATGTCTGTGTATAAGGCCCACAACATCAAACCACTTAATGATACTGACAGATCATATCGCATCACAGTAGCTACACTGCCACATTGACAATAATGAGTCAAACTAAATGTCACTGTGGATAAACCAGAAAGGCTCAAGTCTAACTGAGTATTCCATTTAATGTTCCAACCACAAATACACACTGGCTGTGCAGGTGAATCTAAATCCTGTTTCATCACCCTGGCTAATGCAGACAACAGGGACTACTGGTCTATATAACTGCTAATAATAGCAGGACATAAAACCCTGAAATACTGTTGACAGCTTTACATTTCACATGAGTGAACTGGGTTGCCCAGAAGATGACACTTCAAAAGACCTTCCAGGTGAAGGGAAAGAAAACCATGTTCCACATAAACTATATGCAGTAAATAAATCCATCGACCCAGGTATTGTTTAATGTGTTTGTATGAAAACTGAGATATCTGGTGTACTCACAGTCATCCAAGTCATCATGGCCATCTTCAAAGTATAAAGATAGACCTGCAAGGATAAGGGAATTAGAGGGAAGAATCTATAGTGTCAAACATGTCATCAACATACCATCCCTGTCGCCATACACCACCAGCTCCCACCCCCGACAAAATGAAAGGAGATCTGTGTTGCTGTTTTACAAGCTCACAATTACTATGAAGGTGCAGATTTTCCTTCAACAATACTGACATTAAATGTGGTTGAAACTGTGTTATTTATGATTAATCGCTCATCAAAACTACATGTATTTACATGGCAACGTTAGTGAGGTGGCACGTAAGAGAAGAAATAAAAACATGTCCATAAATATCAATGGATACTCAGACAGCAATGAAGGAAAAACTTGCAACAACAAAAATTTATTGTATTACTTGATTTTTGTAAATGTATGAGATTCCTCCAGTCAATAACGATGGGTCACATCATAAGAACACTACAAGAACTTCAGTGGGAAAAGTGTGGGATGCCACAAAATGAATGTGATTAAGTGTTAAATATGTCACTAGTCATACTAGTATGTATGGTATACACTCAGTTGCCAGTTTAAATTTCCCCCAAATAAAACTAATACAGAGTAATACAACAGTCCTGCAGTTATTGTATGACAATATGGTATGACAATACACGGCTACTGCCAACTGCAGCCCCCAAATTACCATGCAGTTGAATCAACAAATCTCTATCATCAGCATAAAAATAAACATTATACGCTGTGTATATGTAGGATTTATTGCAGGACTGCTGTATTAGACTGCTTCATGTACCAAATACACTGAAAACTGTAGAGTATCTCTAATTTTGCCACTCTCTGTTTGGTGTGTATATTTAGCACCTTCACCTCATTCATCCTTTCATTCTTCTATTTGTATATACTAAATGCTCAGTCACAATGCATACAGGATCCTGTTTTCAATTATTTACTGCACCTATATGCAACAGTTCTTGGACTTCTGTTGTGGAGACACTTCCTTCATGGGATCAATGTGGTCTGTCTTATCTTATTTTAGCTACATTTGTTTAGGTCAAACAGGGATTTCACCTAGAAACAAAGATCATTACACAACTACATGTATAAAAAATAATTCTACAAAAATAGTATCAGCGCCTTTATTTATGAACATTTTCATTATTTTGGAAATACTGTTCAGCATCCTCAATGATGATGCAAATTTGAATTCTGTTTATTACTGCTGCATAATCAGGACAAAACAAAAAGCCAAACTACCTTGTTTTCACTGTGCTTTTGTTTGAAATCTTTTTATTTGAGTTTCAAACAATAATATACGCCGTTTATGGCCTTTTTGAGGAAATAAAATCACATCTATTTCTTTATGTTGACTAAATGTCAGAAAGACATACATCATAAAGCCCAAAGTGATTCTTTAAATGTTTTATCTAAAAATCACAAAATACAATGGCAATAATAAATAAATAAATACATAGTATTTAGGTTACTGTCACTTAACTAAGATAAAAAGAAGTGGCTCACACTTTTTGTGATTTTGCTTTAAGAATATTAAAATGATTAACATATTATCAAAACAGTTTATTTTCTGTTGACTGACTAATCAAATCATCGGTTGATCATTACAGCTCTAATATTTTTTACGTTTAAGAAATCGAAAACCACAAAGCAGAAACGAACTCAGATTTATCCCAGATTAACTTCCAATCTAGTTAGTTGTTTGTAAGTACACTTTCAGTTTGGTTTCCCATTGAATGCTAACACATAACAATCACATAGGTGATGTGTGTGATATCTTCCGCAACATATCGACATTAACTACAGGACTTTCTGTCACTTTAGATTTCCATTGCCACTCAGCCCTGGATACAGGATTCACTAGTAAAAACAGCAGGTTAGGATAGCCAAAAGAGTGCCCAGAAACAAGTCCCGCAAGGAGAAGCATGTGGTGGGTCGGCTAAAGCCTGTGTTTACAGCTGGGCAAGCAAGGGAATGTGCTCCAAATAATAACAACTGCGATCTCCACGACATACATTAAATGTATTTTTTTGTTTCATGAACGGAGTGAATTTTATCACCACTATTCTAACATTAACCTCAAATGGCATAATTGCAAATACCATCATCTCCCTTTTGTTATGGTATATAGGAGGATTTGGTCAGCTTATGGCTGAAAATGACTTTAGCAAAAGGCTAACATTAGCTAGGTCAACTAGCTAGCCTTTGCTATGACAACAGTTCGACAATTAACACGAATGAAAGTATGCGATAGTGTCCAACTATAGAGGCCCCTGGTGATTTAAAAATAAACTGAATGTACTGAGTAGTTATACGTTTAAATGTAGCCCAAAAGTCACCAATTTCAATAGCCCGGAGTAGCTTTCGTTAGCTACATAGCTAGCAGTGCTAAGTTTGCTAACACGGCTTGTCCAGCCCTTTCGCTTGACTTGGCTCGCCGTTGCTAGCATTTCACCAGGGAATACCTCAAATGCTGTAAAATATGACACGATATTATAACTTTTATCAAGTCTGAAGACTATAATAACGTTTTTAAGCACAAACACAGCGACAAAGTACAGAAGGAAATTGTATTTAAAAAGTCCCATTACCTGCCATCTTGAGTATCGGCTCGGCTCTGCGGGCTGCCGTCCCGGTATGGGCTGTCACCACCGCACAGCTGTCACTCAAACAAGGCAGCAAACTACTTCCTGAAAGTACTTCCTGATTCTGGCATTCACTGTTTTATTATATTATGAACACCTAAACCGATCACCGTTTCCGATGTCGGACACAAACTCGACATTACTGGAAATAAATAACAGACTGTGGGCTTTGTGTATCTCCATACAAAAAAAGAGGCGAGTAGTCACGTGACCGCACGGGGTAGTTCAAGATGGAGACGGAGCGACTTGGAGGATTAGCTAGCTAGCTGTTTACAAAAATCACAATATGGCAAATACGACGGGACACTGGGCGTTTTAACGACAACAGCAACAGTTATCACCTAATCTGAGATGTGTACGTGGCAGCTTTTGACCACCGTGAAGTAAAGTTGTTTGCAAACAAGAGACCACCTAAAGGATATTAAAAGAGCAGAGGCACCCAGAAGAGAAAACTGTCAATGATCTTCATTACAAACTCGTTTTGAGAGAGAGGAGATCGATATGGCGCTGAGAGAACTAAAAGTTTGTCTCCTCGGGGTAAGTAAGCATCGATTATTATCCGAACGTGACTGACACGAGTTCATATTTTACCTCTAATTGTACCTGTGGCATCAAATGACTCATACTGCTCTTCCATCATTAGGCAGTAGGTGACTATACTGATGAATAGGTCCTGATAATAATAACAATAATAATAATAGATGTTTACATAAGTTAAATGTTTTCATACATTTGAGCAAGTAGTTCACGTTATAAATATATTTTCAAATAGCACTAGTATCTTATGTTTTAAAATACAGTAATGTCAGTCAGAGGAACACCGTCTATCAGTGTCTCTACAACATACAACAACAGTATTAGCCTTCATTTACCATAATAATACATTCCCCATATAACATCCTCCCTTATGCAGATAAAAGTAAAAAAATAGTGCTGATGCAATTAATTCACAGCAACTTTTTATGTTTTGTATTAAATCTTAATCCAGCATCTACCTTTTCACATTTCTGTTTTTTATCATTGTAAATTAATATGTTGGACTTATCAGACCAAAAACAGGACACTGTGAAACATGCGCTGAATATTTTTCACAATTATTTGGCTAAAAGGTTAACTGATTATTGGAAACAAAATAATGATAGATTAATAGATAATAAAAATAATTTAGTTGCAGCCCTAATTCTAATACAGTATAAAAACATTACAGCTAACATATTATGTTTTTAGTAGTCATGACACCATTACAGCTGGTGTAGCTGAACAGACATAATGCCGACAGCTATTAGTCACTGAATGCACTGTAATGGTGTCTTATAATGGTGAAATCATTGTGCTTTCCATCACATCCATTATAGGATAGAAAAGCGTTGGAAAATGGTTGCTTATTATGGGGCCCCACAGATTTATGAAGGCATGGCTTGATACCCCTCTTTGGGACAAAATGATAGGTCAAAACATGATTTAGCATGAATACTGAGGTTAATGCTCACCCATTATTTGGCACATTTCAGTGTGTATTGTTTACTATTCATGTAAGTCTAGAAATCTATAGTCTGCTTACAGCTGTACAAGGGTACAAGACACAATTTTCTCTCCAATCATCCATAATACTGTACATTTCTGTGCATCAACACGTCTCTCTCTAGCTGATTAATTCTTAACAAAGCAAAAAGCTCCAGACTTCCTCTGGTTCTAGCTACTCCACTGCAGCATTTGGCCTTTTTTTAAACTTTAATTTTATTGGATATAAAGGAATATATTTTTGTTTTAGGCTGTTTGTTGAGGTAAAAAAGGCATATGATGTGACTTTTTGGACTCATCATAACATCAAAATCATTTTCTCTACCAGCATCCACCATATTAATACATTCCTGACATAACATCCTAACATGTTATTTTATCCATCATCTTCAGTATGATTAAAATGGTGTTGAAGAAACTGGCATTTAGGAAAAATAAATGCCAAACATTTTGTTGTTCCCGCTTCTCAAATGAGAAACTTTGTTGATTTATATCATGGTAATTTGATCAATTTAAAGTTTGGATTAAAGTTAGGATTATGTGTTGAACTTTGGGCTCTAGGAATCGAGTGCCATTTTTCACAAGTTTTGACATTTTAGATCAAACAATTAATCAAATTACAGACGTGGTCTTTGCTGGCCTTGTTATTTTAAAAATAAGTAATCTGAACAACATTTCAGAATAAAAATCATTGTCTTTAGCATTCCTTTAATAATCTAGAAATGCCATCCTCAATCGTTTCTTGTTCTTCACCAACTAATAAGATGTTAAAAATCAATGTAAATGCACTGTTTTAATTATCATCAAGTTCCAGGGTGAAAATGGGAACAGGAAGGAAGGCAAAGCCAAAAAAACCAATGAAGTCCAGGCATTTATCCAGAGAATTTTCTTTTTATAGTTGTGATTATATTTCTAGTAATGGTTTCTCAATGTGTTCACAAAGCATCATCTTTATTTTGTCTCTGCAGGATACTGGCGTTGGGAAGTCAAGTATTGTTTGGAGATTTGTGGAGGACAGCTTTGACCCAAACATCAACCCAACAATAGGGTAAGTTCCTACTGTTTCTCACACTAGAAAATTATGTTTATTTTAAGTCTCATTTATTGAGGTTATACTTTTTTATACTGATTATAATGCAGTGAGTTATTTTCTCTCAGTTACTTTATGGATATTGTGTTATAATTCCAGTTTGAGCTGAAAAAATAGTAGATTAATTAATTAATGGTTTGACAAATAATTAATCTGCAGATATTTTGATAATTGAATAAGTGTTTTAAATAATTTCTAAGCAAACAAATGGTCTATTTTGTTGTTACTACATTGTTATTACATTTTTGATAATTAGTCTTTTGTTAGTTTATTAGTTAAAATACACAGATATGTCTTGCTGTTTCCCATCCACAAATCCAAAAACATGTTTGTTTTTCTGTGTTTCATAAATAAAATAAAATAAATATAAAATAGGTTTTCGTGGCTATGGGTAAATGTGGGACATTGTATTTTCAACTTGTGACTGGCATTTGTTGTTCACTGATAAGTCAGTGATGGACTACGACCCTGCTGATGTATATGAATAGTTTTTCACAGATATATCTGTGTCTGCACATGTCTGCCAATAAAAAACAGGAAATTGTGGTAAATTACACACAACTTAGCCATTACACTGAGAAGCCAAGCTTTATTTTTAAATATGATATATGCAAAGAATGCTGGCAGAAATGTTATAATTTTGTAAGTGAATCTAAATGTTGATATTGTCTGCTCTTAAAAACAGTTTCTGAGTCATTGTCTTTTGAGTCATCATTAGTCTGATTTAATGTTTAATATTAGAGCTGTTATTAAAGCTGGCACACATCTTAAATCAACTGATGATCTAGATAAAGATGTTTCTCCTCTCGCTCTGACTCTTACAGTAAAACATTAATAGCTCTCTCAGTTCTCTATTTGTTTGTGCTTTGTACAGTGAAAGTAAATTAATAGTGATGTAGTTTCATGTGGCATATTAATAATGAAGCCATTTCTCTTCACCAGGGCATCCTTTATGACCAAGACAGTGCAATACCAAAATGAACTACACAAGTTCCTCATCTGGGACACGGCAGGACAGGAGCGGGTTAGTAATCTCCACTGAGGCACTGGCCTCAGGATATTGTTTTTTAATCGACTGGTGGGTGATAAACCTGAGCAGGATTAAACGTGTGTTTTAGCACAACAATTTCATATTATATCAGTCGGGCTTATTCCAAAATCCACTCATGTGGTTTTAAAGGAGGTGAGAAAGCTACTACATTTACATGTGCATGAACCACTCCCTGAATCAGCCTGAGGCAACATGAATAGTGCAGTTATCCTGTATTTGGGATAGGGGGCAACATTTACCGTGCTATAGGTACAAATCTGACCCTTAACCAATATCCTTCTCATACCAAACCCCAGACAGTAGACAGTCCTAGCATAAGGAACTGCTTTCCCTGTTGACTCACTACATTTCCCTACATTTCTCTGCATTAGCTTTCCACGTTACTTCCCTTTTTCCCTCCATACCCTTCTGCTTTTCTCATGAACAATCCACTGCTGTTGTAGTGGTTTTTCCCTGCTGCTTTCCTCTCTCTCCAGAGAGGTGAGATAAGCATGCTACTCATCTTTTGTCCTCACACCAGTGTGTTTAAGATAAGATGAGCAGATATAACCCAAGCTGTCTCAGGCCACTGGCGTGTGCTGCTACTGTGTCTTATCTCAGAGTCACTGCCACTCCACATCAGAATATCCTCTTTTCTGTGTGTTGTCTTCCCATGCGGTGGCATTTGTTTTCTTGGCAATAATCAATTTTTTTGTAGTTGTTTCAGATTAATTTCCATTTCTGCACCTTTTTGTTCCCACATTTTCCTTTTCGCTCCTGTGTGGCCTCACAGTCTCCCAAGCGGTTTACATCTGTGTGTGAAAAAGTAGCCACATTCCATTGGTAGGTTTTGCATGTGTCTGCATGTGTTTTATACAAAGCTGCTGTGGTATTTTGAAGCCTTTCATGGCTTGTTTTCTAACCTCTGTGAAGCTTTGGCCTATCAAAATCTGTTGAGTTGAAAAAGGGGAACACAAATCCAGCCAATTCACATGGATGGAACAAGAGACCAGGGCAGAAGGAAAGGATCTGTGATTTCCACACTCCACAATCCATATCTTGAGACCAGATGAGGCCATATGAGTACATCTGAGCCCAGCTGTCAACAGCCGATCCAGACCCTCCCCCCTGCTCCTTCTCACTGAAAACAAGCAAAGGGAACCTTGCATCCTACTGGAATAGGAGGATTCCTTTCATTATGCACCCAAGTTGTGGTTTCAGCAATTAATCAGCACTCGCGGGGCATCACTGGGGCTGTTTTCTCGGCTGCTGTGTGGCCAGACGTCTGGCCTCGCTGTGATTGCTTTGGGTTAAGGCACAGATAGACCACACAGGACTGGCAGCCCAACACTGGCCAATGAAAGACAGTGCTCTCCTCAGTGCCTCTGCCAAATATCCCAAGTTGGATTCTCGTTGGTGGACTTGGGGCCAGTAACAACTATAATTATGTGGAATGTGTGCTTTCCTGAGGTAACAGTGTCACTCCAAGATGGATAGTTTATTCCATCATATTGTAAAGGAAAATAGAATTGGCAAGAAGGCACGGTCATTCCAAGTGAAGGTCTTTTTGAGACATGGGTTATTTCTTTTAAAATAAATATCATTAGTTAATACATGACACATGGTTTTATTAGCCTGTTAAAAGCCCCAGTCCAGCGAATATTGCAAGAAGGCATAAAAGGAAGATTAGGAGCGGTAGATGGAAAAGAATCTTTGTCGACATTTTTAAATCTGGAAATACACCCAGCTACGAGTTCACTAAAACAAATGCACTCTAGTAGTCAGTTTTATAATAAATCCTATCTTCTTAAAGGCTCTGATGTTCAGGTTTTATTGAAAATGTTTCAGAGGTGTTGATTCCACTTTATGATAATTATACTATTCTATTCTATTTTATTCTATAATGGTTTGTATTATTTTGTCCACCCTACTTATTTCAGTGAGAATTGGTTAGAATTAGAGTAACAGTCTTCAAAACATCTTTAATCCTCACTATTTTTAAACAGTATTTACACCATGAGCTTATATATAAATTAATACAAATTTCAACACACTCGATCACACTCACACAATTTGCAGTTTTCCTGCTCTAGCTCAACACCGTGTGGACAGATGACCATACAGCTGTGCATGGGATTATCTATGTCTATTGAGTAGTTTACAGATAATATTTGTTTCAGCAGTAGGAAATGCAGCAAACTAATGACCTTACACTCTGCTATTGTATTAAAAATTAAATGGAGGTGGAAGACACATCCACAATAATAATATTCTATTATAAGTAGAAGCAACATTTTCAGCCTTACCTAAATAAATGTATGTTTTTAGGCTAAAATTAGGTAAATGTACTTAATTTTCCATCGTTATTATCATTCATCATCACTAAATAGAGGAATAAGGAATAAGATTTTTTTTTCTTTTGTTTTGTTTTAGGTATCTTAAAATATTATACCAGTGGAGTAATTTTCAAAGTCGGCATCCACGAGGAATTCCTTTACTAGAAAAATGCCTAACTTGTCAACAAAAAAAAAAAACTCCCGGCCTCCCAGCTGTGCATTTAAAAACTGTGCACATGTCGTTTTGATCATGCACAACTTTGTGATGCACTGGGTTGAGATCAAATGTAGGGTCTTCCATAAACAGCAAAATGCTAAAAGCTTTTGACACATTCTGCTCATCTTTCTCTTGATAGCTCCCACATGTGAGGTCTTGGTGGAAATACTCACTATACTTCCATTTTCTGTAAAGGCCTTTGGCTTATAGGCTCAGAACACGAGACCTGGTGTCTTTTTTGCTTATTTTTATACTTTGTTTTTAATTGAGTTTGTTGCAGTTGGTCTTATTGAGTTAAATGAAACCCACAGTAATCACTCTGCTTCTGTAATGGATTAGCCTCAGTCTATAACAAGCTTGGACACTGTTTATGTTAGAGGTGTGAAAATATACTGTGTAATAGTGCAATTATACTGAAATGTTATTTTTAGCACTTTTTTTCATAAGCAAAAGGGAGAAATTAGAAGAAAATCAAGGTAAAGAGTATTGAAAAATGACTTGTGATTGATGGTCTTTGAATAACATCTTTTAAATGCTTACTATGATCTTATTCAACTTGATGAGATTTAAGACTGCCAGTAGATCATGTAGTCTAGTTTAGACAGATTAATTTCATTGAGAGACTTTAGCCGCACGAGCTTCTTCCCAGTCTAACTGCATCCATCCCTTTTACTTTAAAGAATTGCTACAGGGCATTACTCATCACTGTTTACTATCTCTTTCTCCCCATAGTTTCGTGCTCTGGCACCGATGTACTACAGAGGTTCGGCAGCAGCCATCATTGTTTATGACATCACAAAAGAGGTATGTCTTTCTTTTTCTCATCAGATACTGATCCACTAGGTACTAGTTGTTACTACTACTACTAGTACTACTAGTTACTGTGTGGTCACATTGTTTAGTCCTATACCTTTACTGATTTTTGTAATTCATTTGTACATTAAAGGAATAGTTTAACATTTTGGGAACTGTGCTTATTCATTTCCTTAGATAAGGCGCTTGATACCACTCCCACATGTATGTGGTAAATAATGATAATGACATATTTTATTGATGATGTTATTTATTAATGAAGGCG
>JAUBNQ010000023.1:19210112-19233478 GCA_032353495.1 Ctenopoma kingsleyae
GGGGTTGATACATTTTGCTACATTTGGGTAGAGCCAGGCTAGCTGTTTCCACCTGTTTCCAGTGTTTATGCTAAGCTAAACTAACAGCCGCCAGTTCCAGCTTCATATATTTTTACCACAAAGACATGCAAGTGGTAATCCTCTCATTTTACTCTCCACAAGAAAGTGGATTTCCCAAAACTGTTCATTTAAATGTTATCTTGAGATACTATGCCCTGTGTGCCTGTTGTTTAATTTGATATAACATGTTCTTCTTTTTGTTAAATCAGGAATCCTTCCAAACACTGAAGAACTGGGTGAAGGAACTACGCCAGCACGGGCCTCCTAATATAGTGGTCGCCATAGCTGGCAACAAATGTGACTTGTCAGACGCCAGGTGAACAGTGCTCATGCTCAGTAATGACAATGCCCCTTCAATGACATGAGACTTGTAGATTGTGGAATTAACTAGAAATCATTATTATTATTATTATTATTATTATTATTATTACTACATAAACATATTGTTTATTGCTTTACATTAGAATAAATCTTGCCTGCTGTTGGAATATACAGACTTTATGTACTGAGGTATATTAAAGTGGAAAATACTATATTCCACATAATAGCTGTAAAAAATATTTTTTCTGGTTACCGGTCACGTATGCATATTGACATATGTCTTGTATTTACAGAGAAGTGCAAGAAAAGGATGCCAAGGACTATGCTGACTCCATCCATGCTATCTTTGTAGAAACCAGCGCTAAAAACGCCATTAACATCAACGAGGTGTTCATAGAGATAAGTGAGTGTGTATTTTTTAGCTTTTGGTGCCTTTGGGCTACACGTCCTTAAGTTCTTATTGTGCTGTGACAAATTAAGCATTTTATGTCATTAATAAAATATAATTGATAATGATTATGTTATAATGATTTGATTTCTGTTTCTGTGTACATTCATAATTGTACAGAGCAGTGATTCTCAAACTGTGGCATTGATTTCACAGTACACCCAAAATTCAAGCATTATTTAGTCTTAATATGGACTGTAACTATTTGGTCGTCGAAGCACCCCTCACTATACTGTCACTTTTCCCTTGTGTACACATTATACTAAAACCATTGTTTTGTATAGAATATAGACACAACTACAGTTTTAGCATAAATTACTGGTCAGCAGCGTTGCCATGAAATATGGTGTATTTTCGAAATGGATATGAATAACCAAAGCGCCATTAAGTACTAACAGTGGAAAAATGTGAGAATGGAGCTCTTGAAAGACAAAAAGATCATCTCAATGCTGGAGGCCTGTGTTAATATGTCTGTGTCTCCTCACAGGTAAGCGTATCCCTGTCGCCGACGCAGCAGGAGGAACTTCAGGAAAAGCTTTTAAACTGGGACGTCAGGCCTCAGAGTCTCGCAGGACGTGCTGCTGATGATGCCTGTGACTGTCCTCACATGACCTTTGACATGACCTTTGCCAACCCTCTTACAGCTGTAGAGCCTACAGCTCTACACACTCTCCAAGACCCGGTACAAAAGTATCACTCCGACAATTGTAGCAAAGCATTTTTGGCACTCAGCAACAGCAGTTCACTATGTATTGTCTGAAAATGACTGACTTAAGTGGACATTGACACTTGCATACATGTGTCAGTGAAAAAGACCCATACATGCAATTTTTCTGGCTTCTGTATTGCCCTTCAGTCTCTGTCTGGTATATATTAGCCTTATCACACATACTCGCAGTCACAAATTTATGCATTAGTAGGTCATACTTGTAAATTTCTACAAATCTATTACATTTCAACCAAAACATTAGACCAAAATTATTAGATAGTACTTAAGTTATTGTCTTTTGTTTTTTGGGACGTCTTTCCCCAAAAATGATCACTCGTTGAAGGATCCGTCTTTATAGTTAATTTGTATAATCACTAATTTATCATAAGATTTGGAAGAAGAAAACTAGAGATTTTCTTAGTCATCAGTGTTTCTACCACCTCCTCATCTTTGTCTTTGCTTGAAGGATGTTTGGAGAATGCTGACTGTCAAAGTTAAACTGAAGAAGGGTTGTGAACACTTGGTTTAAACTTCATTGTGTGATTACTGTTTTCATCAAGGCAAAATACCAAATGGGTGTTTTGATGTAAACCACAATCACACAGTTAAATACAGTATGCAGAAACGAAAGGTGTGTGGGAGGCTACTTCCTTTACACTAAAGGAATAGTTCAACATTTTGGGATGCACACTTATTTGTGTTCTTTCCAACGGTGAGAATAGGAGACTGATACCTCTCTCATATCTGTACAGTACATGTGTAGCTGGAGCTGAAAGCTTTTGATTACAGTAGCATGATATATACATAACATCAACACAGCCAGGCTACCTGTTTCTACCCTGGTTCCGGTTTTTATGCTAAGCTAAGCTAACCAGCTACCAGCTCTTGCTTTATATTTAATAAACACATATGAAAATTGTTTTGTTCTTCTCAACTAACTCCCCATGAGGAAGCAAATAAGCACATGTCCCAAACTGTTGTTGAATTGAGAGACATTTTTTATTGACAGTTGATAGGAGTAAAGATAAAATTGCTGGAAAATCTAATCTCTGTGATGAGATTAACCCAGCAGGTTACATCTCTCGTGCTTTAATCAGGCCTGAAAATGCTGACTGTGTCGGTCTTGAAGCTGATTGTATGATATGATATCCACATTTCCATTTGTATTTGCTAAAGAACTATACACAGAATTTTGTAAATTTAGTATCCCATAGTACACAGAGTATACTGACATTTTTTCCCAGAATTTTACTTGAGCTTTATTTTTCTCTAATCTCATTCTAACTGTTTACTAGTGAGCCTGTCTGTCTTCAGTTCTGTGCTGCTACTTAAAAACTGTTGCAACTGGGGCTGATTTTTAGTGAGGTTTTGCCAAAATCTTTTATTGTTCCATAAACATTTTTCATCCATCGTTTTATTTCCCCCGTAATCACCACTGGCTCACACTTCCAATGTCTTTTTTTTACTACCTGGACTCAGATGAAAACAGTGAGATCTGGAAATGAGACTGCATTCAGACAAAACAAAACAAAAAATTTTAAAGCTTAAATGTCCCTTTAGCAGAAGGTTATAGGCGGAGGATCTGACGTGGCACTGTGTTGACATGCTGACCCCTCAATGAACCTTAGTCTTAATTCTGCTTTGAATTAGTGCATTTCCTTTGATACGACATTTTTCTTTCTCTCGCTTCTTCAGCCTTGTTCCTATAATTTCTTTCCATCAAAGTACAGTGTATTACAGCTTTCACAAAGCTCTGTCATCCCCTCTTATATTGCAAAACAAAATGTGATCTTATGCTATATTACAATTGTTTTGTTTACCTCTTAAATTGACCATATTGAACTTCAGTAGCACAGTGGCCAATGAGCCTAAACTGACTTATGGATTATGTGTAATTTCAGGCTTGTATCTCATGAGTCCTCTTAGCCTCTTTTCAAAGTTGCCAAAAAATACTGATGTGAGCTGACTCATACTGCACCTCTGCAGTTATAAATATAATGTGTGATTTTCTGTCAGCACGAGCAAGCCAGCAACTTTATTTGCCTTTACGCATGTTACTAAGTGTAGCTGTTACTGATAAGTTGTGTGCTGTCTATTTTTCAGGATTTTTCCTATGGAGTGCAATAGTTGTTGTTACAACCAATGTAAAAAATGTGACTTAATCCAAGGAGTCAATTACAGAGTAGAGCACACACTCACACTCACACACCCAAAAAAAATGTGATCTCTTTCTTTCAGCCTCCAGCAGATGATTTATTTTGTTCTCTTTTTACATTGATTAGATGACAGTGTTGCTCATAAATAGTTGATCAAATGAGCACTTTGATGGGGCCAACCAAATACCATGAAAAGCAGAGTGGCATACTAGGTCAAAACTTTAAGTTTTTAATTCCTGCCGCTGTCTTTGATAATTTACACATCACTAAGTCATCATATTAACGCCTGCTAGAATCTACTAAACCTTCAGCAATTACATTAAAAAGGGAATCGCTCTGATACTTCCTGTAAAAAGGTCCGACTTTCTTAATGCCCCATGATGTTATTTTAGGCTTTGACTGCTCCGTTCATATTGCTACAACGATCATGGTGCCAAATAATGTCAAAGCCATTTTAGTATACACCATGCATAATTAATCATTTTTATTGTTGATGTAATATAATGATGAATGAAGTACTAATCACATGAAATGCTTAAAATATATTTGAAGTTTAACAATGGTGACACGTGTTTTCCCTTATTTGGATACAGGAGGCATCAATAGTGTGTGTCAGTTTTGCATTGAAAAATACTAATAGTCTTGGGCTGGCCCTAGGAATGTGATTAATCTGTATTATGTTTATTTTTCATTGTAGATACAGTCTATACCATCAAATTGCACACGAATGAATATATTCTAAACCGGTTTTGTGACCACAATAGACTTGTACCGTTTGCAGTAATACCGTCATCACTGTAGTTACCATATTTAGCTTTTTACTACAGTTCATATTGATTGTAACAAAATGCCACACTTGTTTGCAGTGTATTTCCAAATATGTAAAAAGGGAACTGTCCATTGTTTATGAATAAAAAAATATGACAAAAATATCCTCTCTCCTTCCACTAGTCCTTTATGTGTGTAAGTAGGAAGTTTCTTACTCTCTTGTGTTAGGGCTAATAGAGATGTGTGCGCTCACTTGTTCCATAGGGACACAGTGTCAGTGTTGTTAATGCGAGGTTTTGCTGCTCATATGGCAGCTGGCTGCCTGGCTATATATGTGTGTAAATGTGATACTTGAGATGCATGTTTGACTGGCAGAGGGCTTTTCATTGCACTTTGCATAGTGCTGAGAAAGGACTACACAACAACCCCTAATCCCCCACTAAACTCCAGTAAGGTTATATACATGTGTGTATATTTAATACTGTATATTGTTTTCTTTTAAATGCTCTTGTAAGTCATAGTACTCAAAAACCATTCTATACTATATTATTCTGTTATGTAATATGTCTATGTTACCCCATCCACAGTACAGCAAAGCAAGTGTGTGTGAAGGTTTCCCTGATATCCATAAGGCCTCTTTTAAATTTTATTTGAATTGGCTTATGTGATAAAATACTGAATGTTTCTGTTAAGAATAAGGTTAAATGTGATGAGGCCAAGTGGGGCAAGGGAAAGGATTATGTATTTTTAGATATCACAGACTGGAGTTACATGGGGGACAGTAGGGGGGTCTTAGAACTATGGGGGCAAGATGCAGGGTGGTGAGTTAGGTATTAAGACAACCCCTGGGGAGATACCATTAACCTGTTTAAAAGACCATGTATTGCCCCAAACCAGCAGTCTGTGCCCTCTGGGACCTTACTCGATGTGTCTACCTTTCTTTTAGGACAATAAACCTTTTACACTTTGATTTTTGCCTCTCTCCCTGTTCATTTTTAAGAAGAACTGAAGAACTCCTGAAGCATCTCTGCTGAACATTTAGATTGAATTTTGGCCCAAAACGTAGTCAGATTTGATACGACAATATATTATCCAGTCGTTAAACTATTTAAATTACTTAAAAAAATAATGTCTCTGTCTGTCTTTGACAGGTGACAAATTTATTAGATTGATTAAAGATACACACACATTTGTGCAGTTCCAGTTATTGTCCATGACGATGCCACTGAGACAACATGGGAGTGGTTCGTAATGTCCTATTTTGTGCTATTGCCATGTTAAACACAGGTGTACAGTAACTAATGACATTAATCATAGCTGTTAGGTGTTCAGGTGTGTCAGGGCCCTCTTGTTATTCATACTGGCTCATTGATGCCTTTAATTGAAATGAAGCCATTATTGATCTTAGTGCTTCGGCTACACCTGCGTTTGCTTAGTTATAGACACTCAAAATTCTCATGGCGAGAAGGTTCACAGTGCACCGCTGTATCCCATGGACGTTTTTTTGTTTCCCTTTACCTTTTACCACACTAGTAAAATCTTTGTACAGAGTACAAGTAATAAACATGACATGGACACAAATCAAATATATAGTGTACAGAGAAAAATCAACCACTCAGGAACCACAAGCTACATGAAAATTTAAAATAAATAAAGGATTGAATTTGGATTAATATAAGAACAAAATGGAGGAATGCATTATTTGACCACTGAGATTAAAAAACACAGAAGGAGAATCTCACAAAAGGGTGTCTATAATAATAGACACAATTTACATAAATATCATCCCACAATAAAAAAAAACACGGACACGTTTGAATGAGACGTAATTTAGTTATCACATAAATTTCCCATGCCAAGTTATCCCCAACCCTTTAGAAATAAAATGTATATTCACTTTCTGTTCAAGTCACTTTGAAGTGATGAGGCGCACATTTCACAGTTCTTGTTTTGTGCTAAATTACTGTACATTCCACAGTTTATCAGAAGTGAATAAAATGCTCCAACAACCTATGTTCTGAATTCCCTGTTTTTACTATTACTCATCCACTATAAAAAAAAAAGGTTTCTGGGAAAAAGGAAATCTCTTGCCAGAAAGACTCGAAGACTACCTACTACCTTAAAAAGGTAATTTCACAACTGAACTATTGTTATGTGAACTGAAACTTTTCATATGTGATGTCAAATCTTAACCAGGGGTTCACATTTGACAGTGACATGTTAGTCCTATTTTAAAAATAATCTCATTAAAAAACATATTACCCCTCACGACATCCATGAGGAGGGGCATCAATTTGGAAGAAAACTGTTTCACTTTGCATGTTTGAACTGGTCCTTATATTATAAATAATGGATCCGTGTAGCTGGAGAGACTGGTGCTGAGCTTTTTAAACAAAAATATAATTTACACACTGGAGTTTCATTAAAAACTGAAGTAGGAGCCCCAGCAACCTTGGGTGCACTCTGGTATCGCCCAACATCACCCCGGACCCCTCCTTCCCTCTCTCTCCCCACATCCACCCCCCTGGCCGGGCGGCTCTGCAGAGGCAGTGACGTCACCGGGCTGTCTCTCACTCCCTTCCTGCTGCATCACAACAGCCGCTAGCAGCTCGAGTAGCACCAGTGACCGGGAGGACAGGATATCCAGCGCTAATTCACTGAGGAAATAACTCTGTAGACAGTGCAGCACTCAGCAACATCCTAACACGGGGGTGACCGACAGGAACTGACTGCAGTGAGACAACCCCGCTCCAGCTGTTGGGATATGGCCAGGCCGGAACAGGTTCTGCTCTTGGAGCCTCAGCACGAACTGAAATTCAGAGGTAGGAGAGGGGAGGGCCCGGCTTTGGACGGGAGGGGGGAGCCACCACTGCCAGCAGTGCTAGGAGCAGGGCAGGCAGGGCAATGTTACCTTAACCGAATCTGAAGAATCTGCGGCACACATTTGACAATATTACCTTCGTCTGAAAAGAAAAAGAGAGCTCTGACAGGACGGCAGGTCAACTGACAGCTAGCTAGCTGGGCAGCTAGCTGGATTAGCTTCCAACGGCTAAGCTAGCCAGGCCCTGTTACACATTTATGCTGCAGCCTCGAAACAGTGACAAGTGCAAGACATGAGAGGCATGTCCACTGGAACATAGCAATCAGAATAAACACGTGAGAACATATTAGTCTTATAACTTATTAATCTTTTACTGCACAGAAGCTGCAACATCCTTTGCAGGTCTGGCTAGCTAACATTAGCCGTCTCTCTCATTGGCTGTCTCGCTCTGCTGGCCAGCCAGCTGTCATTTAATAACTTGACAGCTCACTGAGAGCATGATAACTCTGAAACTTCATGTTACTTCATCCTGTTTTAGCTGCAGGTCATCAACATGCCCACCGTCCTTAACATTGGGGTTTTAGAATCACTGATAATTATTTTTAGTGAAACTCGTTATTTGGCTGCAAGATGTCACGTTGCTTTAGGCCCAAGTAATGTTACATAAACGTGAAGGGTACTGTTGTATCCGTTTTTCAACAGATTACACACATTCTGACACAATTTGAAATATTACACATTTTATTTAGGAGTAAGAAGCTAAATGGGTTTATTGTAATCATGGTTTTAATAAGGAACAGCCTCAAACCATGGTCAAACTCAGAGGTTGGGAGACATCTCAATAGTGCTGCCACTAACTATTATTATTTTATTAATTAAGGTGCCATTATTTGTTTGGTCAGTTTTTTAGTTGATTATTTATAAAAATTTTATTAAAAGTTTTTGTTTATATAATTGTAAAAAAAATAACCCCAAAAACTTTAGTTACAATTTCCATGTAATATTTTGTTTTGCCTTGTTTGTTTTTGAAACAGACAAGCAAGCAAGTTACTGTCATGTGTGACAAAAAAAATCAGCATCACATCTTCAAATCTGACAAACCCAAAATCTACCGGCCAGTTAGATACACTCCTAGCTTTGGATGATGTATAGACCTTGCTTGTATTTAATTTGAATCCACTGTTGTGTTGGATAAATCTGTCTGCCAAAAAATATAAAGCAGTTGGGGAATCAGGTGTATGTTTTGGTTTCACTGGATGATCAATCAATAATTTAGATTGTTTAAAGCAACTAATGTATTATTGTGTAAGGGAGGGAAATATAGGCTACTTTTTTATATATGTTAATTACAGCCAAAGAAGTTGGTAAACAGGAGGTGTTTCTATTTTATTTTCATGTAATTACGTGTCACATGCAAGACAGATTAACATGGTAAATAACAAACGCTGATTACTTTATGTGAGTTCTCTAAACAAAAGAGGTGATCACTACACATGCACACAATAGTAGAAGAGATGCATGCAGGGATGTAATGTGTAGAGTTGTCACAATTAGTCGATTAATCCATTTGCTGATTGACAGAAAAAATAATCTTCAACAAGTTTGATAATAACTTTTTTAAAGAGAAATATTCTGTTTCAGTTTGTAATTGTGCTATTTTCTGGTTTCTCTTCTATGACAGTAAATGCAACACAACTTAAAATAAGTCATTTAACCGTATTGGTCTTGGGGTAATTGATTGGACATGCACAGTTTTCTGACATTTTATTAGCAACTGTAATATACTAATAAAAAAAGTGTTATTTCCAGCTCTGTTAATTTATATTAGTACATTATAACTGTGTCCAACGCATTAAGATGTTGTTAGCGTTACATTGTTGTTGATGATAGTAATTAAGTATCTGAGCTGTATTAGACTCACAGTGTCAGATGATCCTATGAATTTCAAAAGCAATAATATATACTAAGGTATAATTAATATTGTCTTCACCATATTATTTTCATCATATCATCATCATTATCCATAGACATTTAAAAGGTTTTCAGATTCTATTAACTTGGAAAATTACATGGAACAGGTAATCTGAAACAAGATATTTGTCTTCGAAGAAACCTCATAGAGAGAAGTTCGAGAAATTTAGGAAAAATAAAATTTTCTTGGATGAGGCCCGATGTGATTGTATGTTTCTATTTTACAGGTCTCGTTTTTTCTCTATTATCCTATTTTATATAGGTAATTGTGAGGAGTGTTAACTGTAAAATGCTAAATATGCCATATAGACATATTTAAAGTGTGAGTGAGTGTGAGTGTTAATCAGACAGAAGGAACTTTGTGTGTTACTCAAAATACCAGACCACAAGTCACATGCCTATTCTCATGCCCGAAGTAATATGAAGGCACGTAGAATGACACTTCAGGAAAAAGAAAAGGTCTGTTAGTAGCAACTTGTTAGGCTTTAGCTCAGACCATCTGTGGAACAAACTCTCTGAAATCTTACGCACAGGACTTTCTCATTTTCTTCTTCGTCATGGGTATTATTAACAAATCTTTCTCAAAAACCTACCAGCTCCCCACTTTTTAACTGCCATTTCTAAAATCCAACCTTGAAAGTTGACAGCTTCAAATATCAGCTCTTCATAATAGTTTTTTTTTTTACAGCAATTTGTGGTTTTTGTGAGTTGGAATATGTCCTGGGAAACTTTCAGGAAGTAGTAGATCAGGTGTACAGTAGTTGGTGGAGTGAGTCCCTTTCATTTAAAGCCTTTAGATGTTAAGCCAAGTTTGTGAGGGTCTGAATTTCCTCTCTGTTTTTGCTCAACGGAGAAGGGAAGTGTCAGTTGCTCTGGATGTTTGCTGAGCTGAAACTTTATCTTCAATCTGGTGTATGTGCTAATTCTGAAATTGCTCCATGTTTGCATGCAGACTGAGTTCACCTCTTTATCCTCATCAAAATAGCTGCTGTAGTGTCCTAATTTGCTATTTCATTATAAAACTATACTTGATTAGAAAACTTATCCTCACTGAGCTGTGGGGTTTAAGTTGAAGTTAAAATGTTTTTCGGTTAACTGGAAGTCGGTCAACAAATTCTAGATTCACTTTTAACACAACATTCATTTGAGAAGCACTTGATTTAGCTGCATATTGCTTCACACCTTTCTAAGTAAAATGTGTGGTATTGGTACTGTACCTGCTGAGTTTGGGAAGTCGTACATTCATTCATTCAATCATTCATCCCTGATCCTGTCTTTGACTATGAATTGGCTCCGCTCTCACTGGAAGTCCTAGAAAATTACAACCAGTTAGTTATCTGGACACATTTTTCTGTGTATCTTCTGGAGTGGATGAAAAGAACAGTTGCCAGAATTAACAGGAATAAATAAATGACACTGGTGGTTTTTTGAGGGAGCACTTAAATAATACAGAGATCAAGATATATTGAAAATAATCTTGAGACTGGTGAGGATGCAAACAATTTACTATGTACATTGTACTGACAATATTGAAGGAGGCCGTTAGATTTTAAGCTTAATTTGATTAATTTTACTTTTCTGTTAATATAAAATGAAAAGAAACAACACAGTGAAATTTCAATCACTTATTTTGTCATTTTGTGAAGAATGAATGAATTGATGAAAGTTTTCTTTGCTGCTTTGTCTTTGTCCTGAATTTGGATTTTTCCCCTGGAAAATCATCCAGGCACAGTGGCAAGATAATGATAGAAGTTTTTGGTTATTTATTCCTCTCATAACACAAGACTTTTGGTTGATAATTTCCATGTAAAGATCAAGTTAAATGGAGTGTTCTGGTAGCCAAAAGGTTACAGTGCATGTCACATAACTTCAGTGTAACCGTTCAAGTCAGACTGGAGACCTTTACTGCAGGTCATACCCACTCTCTTTTCCCATCTATCTGCCTCCTTACTTACACTGTCAGTTCAAACAAAAATGCCTTAAAAAAACATTAAGTATAACAAGGAGAGGATTAATAACACACAAATAACTGTGAAAGCTGCCGGTAAACAATATTTAAAAGAAATATATCAGATAATTAAACTATAATAAACTCTCGAGTTAGTGCAAACTGCAGTTTGAACTGGGTCCCAGCCAGAAGTTATATGCTTGCTTCTTTCCACTGGTTCACATGTAGTTTGACCTTTGACCCCATCATACCTGCGTCACTGATACTTATGCTAACATCGTTCTGTGATGATTACTTAGTGATCAGTTATATTAAACTGTCACATCGTAATGTTCGTTTAACATATTGAAAGTGCAGACATGAGACAAATAGAGTAGTGCCGCAGTTTTATGAGAAAATATTACATATGACAAACTACCTTGGAGAAGCCTGGGTGAAGAATCGTTGAGGATAATTTCTTGATTCCATATATCTTGGTGATATATCTTGGTGTACATATGAAAAAATTAAAAAGCAAAACTTTCTGAAAGCATCCTCAGTTTTATGCCTAAAATGTTTGCACAGTAATGTAGATCTGGTGCTTATTGATGGACTTTATTGATAAAACAACCATCTGACTGACTTTGGTCTGTTTAGGTTGAGAGGTTAAGAATGGTTCATCTTTGTTTTTAACTGATAATGTAGCACTGCATTGTCGATGGGTAAGTCACTTAACCTTCGCTCACCCTTTAGAATTGGCTCGGTGTTATTTTGCTTTGGCTTTTGTTGTGAATGTTTCCTACGTTATTGACAAATCTGTGCAGCTTAATGCATCTGGCCTTCTGAGAGCCTCAGAGAGATGTGGTCTGCATTAACAATGATGGCTGTAATTACCTGAAGCCAAACTGCATCAGTCACTCTGTTTGTATCAGTGCCTTACGGCTAGTGCAGAAAAGCCTGTGACTGATTGATACTTGTTTTTCTTAATCATGAGGACAGAGGAGACGTCAGTAATCAACAATTATCTGGAGTAATCCTAGAAGAAAAATGTCCTAGTTTGCCATGATATGTTTACAGTCCAGTCCAGTTCTCATAAAGTTGTGTTACTGAGACACAAAGTGAAGTTTTAAACAGATTTGACTTTATTTTTATTATTGTTTATTTTGAGGACAACTTCAAGTCAAACATATTAAGACTGGCATTAGTTGAATTGGCAGTAAAACCTTATTTATCCAAATGCTGGATCAAATAAAGAAAATATCTGGCAAAAGGTCCAAATTGTGGGCAGTAGATTGAATTTTATTAAAACTGAAGTCATAACCAGTTAGACTTTGATAGACCGCATTTATTGTTTTACCAAGTTTAATAAGCTTCACTCGTTAGGATTTGAATCAGCTTCTTTATTTCAACATTCCTGTTGTTTAAAAAACTCAGATAAATCTCTCTACAACGTTATGCTTTGTCTATTACAGTGTGTGTTTGTGAAATCACTGGTAAACATTTATAAAATGTGACAGAATTACACAGTTCATTGTTGACTGGCAAAATTTTAATCATAATTCTTAATATAACCATTTGATGAGTTGAACTGGCCACTTGACAAAGACACTTCAAGCATTCAGCTTTTGGGGACATATTTCATCATTTTTAGGCCTTTATTGATTAAACTTGAACTATTAAACTTAAACTATTTTTGTTATGTTAGTGTTAAGATATGACATTTTAAATATTTAAATTTCCTTTTGATTTTATATAAAGGGTTGTTTGTGTGCTGTAAGCTAGCGTTTTTATTTCTGTTCTTTTGATGTGTTAAGTTTTTTTTTCTCCTGGTGTTTCTTCTGTACTGTATGAAGCATTTTCATTATGATGTATTTTAGTTGACTAAGACACACATTTACTTTGGTGAGGTAACTTCTTAAATTATTTGGAACAGCAGTCTAATAATCCTTTTAACATTTTTACCTCTGCTGAAATAACCAAAGACATACTTCAAACTGCATAATGAAAACCAGTTTTTTAAATGTCTCCCTTGTCCTCTGTGTTCACAGGTCCATTCTCAGATGTGGTCACCACAAATCTTAAGCTCTCCAACCCTACAGACAGGAATGTGTGTTTCAAGGTGAAGACGACAGCGCCGCGTCGGTACTGTGTGCGGCCAAACAGTGGAATCATTGATGCAGGCACCTCAATCAACGTCTCAGGTATTAAATACAGAAGTGCTTCTCTGACATGACAGTTTTGCTCCTTTTTTGTTTACATCTGGAATTTTTTGACTGTTGTTCAGAGGCATTGGGCAGTTGGAAGATGTTGTTTCTGGTAGTTTGTGATCGGCATTTGTTGTTCAATGACAATTTATGGACTATTTTATTCATACTGAAAATACTCAATAGTTGTAGGCATGTATCTGAATATATAGATAATATATATAGATAGATAATTTATTTTTATCTTTATTTTATAAAACAAGCATATGTGAGAATGAGCCCATGTAAAGGAGGAATATAAACTATTATCTCTTTTGTATCCTAAATGGATTTGCTCTTTTACGTAAATGTGCACACAACTCCTTTCCAATTACTAAGTGTTCTCTTGTCCTCTTGTACCTTGTCCCTCCCAGCAGGCCTCATTGCCTGTTGTACACTTAGAGGGAGACAGGTACAGGTTTAAGTTTCCACACTACGCCACCTTTGCCATTTACAGCATCAGACTCATTTTACAACCTCCCCTATCTGGTGTCAACAACTCCAAACTGTGTGTGACTTGGGCCCGCCTTCAGCAGTGGCCAACAAATGAGAGTGGTGCACTCTAGTAGTCTGCCATAATTTTTTTTACCTTAAATAGGTTAAAGGAAGGTCACAGGTTGGAGCCCTAAAAGGATATTGCTTTTCCAAGCGTGTAGCTGCTGCCGACACACTTATAGGTATGGTTTGTCTTCAAGGAGAGCTCAAGCCTGAGTAGTATTATCAGAGCAGTGTATTTAACAGGATAACAAGAGGTTGTGTTGTTTTTATCTTGTTGGAAGTTTGTGCTTGTAAATTGAACACAGATTATGTAACTTTGAATGACCCAAGTTTATTAAAGATCATGCACACTGAAAAGTAATTTTACTTGTTCTGGTTGACTAGACTATGGGTGTGTTGCAAACCCACTCCATTTAGATTTGCCACAGAAAATAGCATATACTGTTAATGCAAGAAAATACAGTGTATTAATAGCATAATAAACAATACATACTAATAAAGACATAATTCACAGGACTCAAGATAGCGAAGATACTATGCTGTCTTAAAACGTAGAATATTAAAGTCTACCTCAGCATCTCCACCACCTGTTGATGTTTGATTATCATCCGATAAAGGTTCAGGGTCATACCCTCACCTCACCTGCTGCCTGCGTTTTTACAGAGCTTATTGTAATGCTTTCACCGTAAAGCCATATGACCAGTACATTTGTTAAACTTATTTTCTAACCACTATTGGTGCTGTGGAGTGGATAAAGTTGTGCATACACACGTCAGTGACACAATGGAAATTCCTGCCAATTGTTTAACACTATTCCACTTATTTACAGCTGGCAGTAAAGTGTAGCAATGCAGCAGCAAAAGCAGCGAAGAAGTTGATTGCAAGTAAATGAGCGTGGACATGGAGTGTTCAGTAATGAGCTTTGCACCTGTTTTATTCATCCGGAACTATTATCAGTAAATTTAATAGACCTATTACACTGAATATCTTTACTTTACTTTACTTTACTTGGCAGATGCTTTTATCCAAAGTGACTGACAAGGAGAATATCAACATAACTTTTAAATGTTTACAAGAAAAATCCACTGCAGTCATACAAGTTGCATTACAGTTCATTCATAATCTGAGTGAAATAAACTAATCAATATTAGCAGTAATACCAAAATTGTTCTTGTTTAAAGATATTATAGAAGCACAACTAGTCTTTCCAAGAATAACACTGCAAAATCCATATTAAGGGATTTCAGTCAGAAGTATTGTTATAATGGGCTTTTGTTGCCATAGGATTTGTACGTTGTTGCAGTCTTGTTTGTCTCATATTTCTGGCCTGTAATTTCTAACAAAGCAACACAAAAGCTACATTGACATTCACTTGCACCGGGGAGATAGAGAACTGTCACAAGATACTCACAAACCTGAGATGTGTCATTTGTTGGATTAGCTGAGGATACACACCATGCTTTTGAAGCTCAACCAAGCTGTAACTGTATATGTTGAGTGTAGCTTTGACCACAGGAATGTTGCTGAGCTTGATTGGTGTTAAACAGCAGCATTCAGTGGAAAAAAATGTGGCATGAATGTTTCAAAAATCCTTGTGTCCACAAATACTGAGGTTCTTCTGGGAATATGTCAGAAGTTTGTCTGACATACTTAGAACTTGGGAGGCAGAAAGCAAAATAAAATACTTTTTGTGCTAAAATTATTGTGGCCAAAAACATCAAATTATGATGCATTATAACATTACAACAAATTATGTAGTTTCCACAGGACAAACTTGCAAAGCAAAGTGACCAGCGTAGCACATTTTCTGTCTAAAGAATTAAGGTTTTTTTTTTCAGTCCTTAGAGGTACCTTAGATGGATATTGGTCTAACAATTGTACATGATTTCCTTTTTTTTAACGTGATAATCACAAGCTGTAACTCTTTCAACTTTTACCTTACAATTAGTGTGAAGCTCTTACAGCAAAATGCAAGGAAATTTAAAACTTTATGACAAAAGTTTCCAGGAGCTGGGTTGCTGCTGATGAGCTAAATTCTTGATCTGACATTTAATATCTTAAATTAGTTTTATTTGAATTTGTCATGAACCATCAGTAATGTAACAGCTATTTTTCCACAGGGAAAAATATGTACAAGTCTGTGACTATTTAGATGATCTAAAAAAACGTCCATACATATACAGTACATATATGCAAAGACATATACAAATTCATACTGTATATTGTTTGTTTTGAGTATATGATATGACCCACCTGTGTAATTTTCTATTTCCGGCTGTGGTATCAGTTAAAAGGCAGAGCATAATAGCAATGAACTGTTGCTAATAGCACTACCCATCCGTCTGCACGTATCAACTGACAAATATGACAATAACAATTTGCACAAACTCTGTAAGTAGAGTTCTCTGTAGAATCCATCTCTCTTTCTCTTTCTGAGTGAACCTAATGGCTCAGCACACATAAACTAGACAGTGTTTCAGTAGGTCAACAAACTAATGTTAATATAACAAGTCATGGACAGATTAGCTAGAGCTACACAAACATGTAATCGGGTTCTCTGGTCCTGCTGTGGCTGCTCTGTGTTTGACGGGTAAACAAAATGCAAAAACTGCTGACAAAAAAGACAGGAGCTCACTGGAAAGTGCAGTCTGTGATTGAAAGTGTTAGTTGATCACAATATACTAAAACCAGTATACTGGCAGATCTCTACTCTACTAAGCCACATCAGTTGTTTTACCCACCAAGTACATTGTTAAAGCAGGACTTAAGTCAGGACTGAAGTGCTGGTGACAAAAGGGTTATTTCCCACTCAGGTACTGGCCTTGAGCTTTATCCTTTTGGATTATATTGACAAAGATCGACCCGAGAGAACACAATAAGGACTGTAAGATCCTGCTACCCAGTATGAATAAGAGTTTTCCCTTTTGCGTCCTAGTGACTTTTTCATCTGGGTCTGTATCTCAACAACTCTAATTGCCTTCCCTCTCTTCCCCTCTCCCATGCGATGTTGCCTCAGAAGCTGGCCAGGTTTTTGTGTTGAGTAATAATTAACAAAGAGAAGGCCTCTCTGAATGTGTTGCTGACAGATATGTGACATCAAACCATATTGTATCATGTGTGTATTGTATCAGATTGTTTTTTAATATTCAGAGAAAACAGATGGTGAATTTATTTCATATCCTGTTATTGTCAGTGTATCTAGGTTTTTTTTTTGTTATATTGTCAAACACATCTTTTTTTTTTTTGTTAATATGCAGCTGGAAATTCACTTTAAATAGGTCAGGGAAATCCTTAAGTCTCAAGTTTTATATGTTTATTGAACCTGTGAGAAGTAATAAAAAACAAATTTCAGCTTCTCCAATGTGAGGACTTGCTGCTTTTATCTGCTTTATAACTTTCTAAACTGAATGTCTTTGGATTTTGAATTGTTAATCTGACTGTAGGAAAATGTGCTGGACAATTTAAAAACCTATTGGATATTTCATATACTAAGAAACTCATCGATTAAGAAAATAGTATTATTGCATTAAATTATTGGTTGTTTTTTGCATTGAATTGAGTTAAACACTTACAGTCCAGCAAGGACCTGACTCAGCATCGGGCAGCTTCATGTGGATGCCAAATTGATCCTTCCATAGACTGAAAAAAAACCCCAGATCAGGATGGATCTTTGCGAAAGGATAACAGCCAAAAAAATCACATTTTGTGTTTCTAGTTGTTCTAATGTAAAATCTGAGAAATAAATATATGGACATCATAGCAATACATACTATGATACTATATATCTGGCTTGTGTTTGTTGAGATTGTAGGTTTAATATATGATTGTCTGACAGCAGTTTGTGACACTTGTTTGCGAAAAGAAACTATTCAAATAAAGTGTATTTAACATTACACAAAGATAACGTAGAGTTGAAACGAGTTGATTGATTAATCACAGCAGACTGACTGATTATTCTACAGCCTTTTAAACAATGATGAATTCATTAGACTGTTTACAATTAACAAATGCTAAATTTGTGTTCTCTGCTTTTGTCTGAATTAGGCCTATATTATTGTAAATGGTATACATTAGATTTTTTTTTTTTACAGTTTTTTTTAACTGAAAATTGGCACTTGGCATTTTAGACTATTTCCTGACATTTTAGCAAACAAATGGTTAAAAATAAGACCGCAGTGGTCATTGTAAAGAAACAGAAACCATTGAGGGACCTCTGTAACTGCTTTAAGTTAAGTAGTTTGTGGTAATTCTGTTATGATCATCATGTCCTATGGTACGCTATAGCAGTAATTAGTGACAGGAAGGTTTTTCTTACTACCTTCACCCTTTCAATGGTACCATTTGTCATCAACAAGCAGACAGGCTATTACCATCCTGCTTGACCATGTTGACTACAATTAGCCTGTGTGAGTTTTATAAATGATCAGTCAGTGTGAAGAAAGTATACTAAATCATGCCATTAGCAGAAGCAGAAATCACTTTTCTCCTACTGTGACTATGTGTTTTCCATCTCAGGCTTTGGCTCAGGACTTTTCATGTTATGTTCTGTTGCTCAAAGAACTCACATGCTTTCCTGCCTCCATTCTCTGATATTGTCCCCTTGGACCCAAGGTAGATGGCTGTGCAAATTGGGTCTGACTGAAACAGGACGTTCTCAATCTGTTCATGCGTCTGTTTCTGGTTTGCGATATTGAACTGCCCTGATTGCTGTAATGGTGCACTACATCTCTCAGGCTTTCCACTCTAGGGAGCATTGGCATGTGCCATATATGAAAACTATCCTGATAGCTACACTGGCTTTGAAATTAGGAGACAGACAGAGGAGATTAGGTGAAATCTGAAGAATCATGCAAGCATTTCAGACATAGCTTGTAGTGATGTCAAAATATGCTTTTATTATTTAAAAAAGGACACAAAATCACAAAAAAATGACAGTTTTCATCTCCTCTGCGCTTCCAGCTTGCCGACATAACAAAGTAATCATTGTAAATCATTGTTACAACTCTAAAATACCTTTTCAGTCATTGGAATGACATCAAATAACACACCATAGACTGATGTGATGATGGGCAAAAGCAGTACGCCAACCACACACCTGTTTTCTGTTAGAGCGATATGTTATGTTATGAAAGAAAAAGGCGCGGTTTGACGCTGTTGGAAAGATTACCCCCTTGGGTGTTTGTAGATCCATCAGTGTTTCTCATGGTCATGTCACGATAACACGAACATAGAAATAAATAATCTCTATCACTTTTTCCGGCATTAAATGTTCTCCATTTGTGCACAATCGGTCTGACAGACGACTAGTGAAGCCCAGACTCTTAAAAAATGATTTTCCAACCTAATGAGCAAGTCATCAGAATCTCTTTTGTTTGACCCATGACACAGTTCTACAAAACTGTGTTGTCAAGATCAGACTTTCATAGTGAGCCAGATTTACCTACTTTAAATAAAGCAGGGCTTCCTGAACCTTCCCAAAACTTTCAAGCATCACTGTAAATTTGCATAATAAAACTGTATAGTCTGATTTATCTTGTGAACCCTTGGAAGGAACCTAACCCCATAACCACTGCCCTAAGGTGTCATTATAATAATGACATAGAACCTACAGTTTTGCTGTGATTTTATAACATACTCTCAATGTTTCTTTTCATAAGACCAAAAAAAGAAAATACAGGGTGAGAGAAAACATCCTGAAATCTTTATCATGGACGATGCAGGATAAATGTTTTTCTTTCTTTGCTGACACTGTCATTTTTATTTCAGTTATGCTGCAGCCTTTTGACTATGACCCCAATGAGAAGAGCAAACACAAGTTCATGGTCCAGTCCATGCTAGCACCTCCTGATATGACTGACATGGAGGGAGTGGTGAGTTTATCACATCAGTCTCACCTGCAGGGTAAAGAAGTTGAACTCAGTTCCCACATAAAAAACCATTAGTTTTATTTATTTATTTATTTTGTAGTAAATATGTCCCAGTCCAGGTGATGTTAATGGTTTAATTATATTGTTAATAACTATTATTATTTACAGCTGGGAAGTACTGACAAAAATTGTATGTAATTGTATTGTTACTACTGACAGTTTTCCATCATTCTTTGATAGTAAGCTAGTGAGAACAGTATTACATTGCTTTGTAAACTATATTTAAAAGACTTAATTTTTAATTAGATATATGACATAACTTAATGTACAGATGTTGCTCTTACTCTATTTTAGGTTAGTTTTGTTTTTTGTTTTCTATTTTTCAAAAGGCATCTTCCCTTGTGCTTTGATTAAAGAAAATAATAACGTGTCGATTTTTCTGTCTCTATAGTGGAAGGAGGCTAAACCAGAGGAGCTGATGGACTCCAAGCTGAGGTGTGTTTTTGAGATGCCAGTGGAGAATGAAAAAACGGTAAGCAACTACAATTGCCCCCCTCTTCTCCTTGTCTCCTGTGAGTTTGTTGTCCCTACATATCAAATAGTGTTTAGGGAATTCAACATCTCACTACTTCTTTCCAACATTTTCAAAATCACAACAACTGAATTTAGTATGGTGTCAAAATGTATTTTTAATAGTTAGTGTATTCTGCTGTTGTTCACTAAACATAACAAAATGTGACTTTTTATTGACTGTTTCTGTACAGTACATGTGTTAATATTTGTTCCAGGCAGGGCTGCATTATTTTTGGGCAATGATGTTTATTGTTGTTTTCCAGCACTCCACCTCTACCACTTTGTAATATATTGCCTTCTCTTCCTCTGTCTCTTTATTTGCTTTCATCTCACCTTATCGTTTGTCACTCTCACACTGTCCAAACCTCGTTTACTCTTTCTCACTATTTTAATCTACCATTTATTCTCTTTGTCTTCTTCACCATGCCCCACTTTCCTCCACCAGCACCTTTCTCGCCTCACCCATACTATCAGGCATCAACATCCCTTCAGAAAGCCACTTTATTCATTCTTGCATGCAGTTTATTAATGCTATGAGTCCTCCCAGACCCCATATAACTCAACTGAGAATAACTCTACAAGCTTCATGGACACTGGGAGGGAAAAGGGCCTGTAGTAATTGTTACCAATTCATAATGAACTGTGCGATAAAGACACATGGATCCAGTCAGCACTGTGCACCACAGAGTCCGTTAGACAGAGATAGTGCTGATAAAAAAACAGCTTGATCCATTTATGAAAAGCACCCTTGTGTGAACTCTTCCTCAAACACAGATAGGTCGATTGGAGATATGAGGCACTGAACAAGGATAGAAACTTTCAGGAGCACTTTCGATGGTTATGCAGCACCGACTTTTTTCTGTAAGCTGACATTTTGGCACAAGCATGCCTGCTTCACAACTAAAACAAATCAAATCATATTTAAAGCTTCTGGGGCACCTGGGGCATTATAATAAATATAATCTTACAGAATTCTATATAAACAATTTATTACACACAGGTTACCTATCCTTCAACCCTACATATACAGTGAAAAGTATAATCCAGGGTAGATTTCCCACAGAGAAACCAACAAAACTATGAAAAATATGTAGTCTTATGAGAAACATCAAAGAGGAAGCTACCCCTGATTCCATAATAAAGCTAGGGTAATGTGAAAACCAAAATCATAAATGTTGAATGTTATTCAAGTTGTATTAGAGTGCTGATATGACTAAACTATAGGTACATAGTTATAACATACTGTATTATAAAGCTCGCTCTGTCTAAATAACAAAAGATAAATTACAGTGGTGTATATATATATATAATACCCATCTATCGATGTTGGGACAGATACAAGAATGAATGACAAAGATAAAGTCACTAGGAATAAGGTAGGGCATAAATCATCATTCAAGGCCCGGGGTTCCCTGATGTCTATCTTGGCCACTGGCCCCGGTATATATCCAATATTCTCTCTATAAATCAGACTATAATATCACTTTCTCTTAAATTACATGTTCAATAATGTGAAAAATAATGCAGATACTGGTCCATGGTTTGCTTTCACAGAATGACGGTGGCAGTGGCATGGCTCATAGTAGCCCATAGTTCTTATGCTGAAAAGATGAAGTTTGTGAAATTTCTAAAGCTAATGAGCTTTTAATAATGTTTACTTTGGCAGCATCTGTTCACCAAGAAGTATATGGAAATGCTGGCAATATCTAGTTTCATAAAAAAGGAAGATGAAGTCAATGTTATTGTCTAGTATTATGAACATGAGCCTGAAAATTCTTCCAGTTCTAAAGTGAAAGAAAGCCTTGCTGTTGTTCGTGTTACCATGTTACACACAGTTACCACTGTTAGTTTTATCTTATTTTCTGCTTACAGTTATTAAGGCACCTTGTGCAGTTCATCACACCTCCTTACAAGTGTGTTAGCTGCACAATGAACTTCACAGATAGGCGGCTTCACATGAGGATCTATGTTCCTGCAGGCTTGCATGTTTGCATATATACTGCATGTAAAGGTTTCCAAATGTAAACTGCACCTGTGTCCCAGCCAGGCCTTAGTCATGGCTGCCACAGAACTACTTTAGCCTCAACAGTCTACATATTACATTCTAACTCTTCCCCTGTAATCCACCTACAGCATGAGCATGAATCCAACAAGGTGTCGTCCAGCTTACTGAAGTCAGAATCCTCCACACTGACTGTGAAGTCACTGAGCTCCACCCTTGATGATGGAGAGGTAAAGAAGATCATGGAAGAGTGTAAGAGGCTGCAGATGGAGGCTCAGAGGCTACGGGAAGAAAACAAACAGATCAGGGTGAGTGAGATGACTCAAGGACCAGTTACTTTGCCTGTTTTTCTGCATTTCCAAGACGGTAAAGATACAGGTACCCATGGAATTATGAGAACACAGTTAGCACCTCAGTCATTAAATATGTGGCCTTTGCAGCATGATGAGGCAGTGCTGCTCATTTTCCTTAAAGCTTAAGTCTAATATTATAGTTCATAAACGCCTAATAATTATGGCTCTGGCTCAGGAGCTTGAGTGGATCGTCCACTAATCACAGGTCTGGTGGTTTTATCCCCAGCTTCTCATGTCCACGTGTTGAAGTGTCCTTCAACACTTCCAAGTGTCCTTGGGCAAGACACTGCTGTTCCAAATGGTCAGACCAGCAGACTGCATGGTTGCTCACTGCCGTGTGTGTGCGTGTGTGTGTGTGCATGTGTGTGTTTTAATGAATGGGAGACAAATTACAAAGTGCTTTGTATAAAAGTGATATGTAAATGCAATTACCATTTTCCTTCTGACCTTAGCAGAGATATGATTACAACTATTTTTAGATGAGACAAAATACAGACAATACAAAATGCTGTGGAACAATCCAAATGTACTTTAAATTACATCTAGTAAATCTAAATACAACCATTAAATATATTAATGAACAATAGTTGCATAGTAAATCAGTGGAGCGGTTGTCCATGAACGCCATAGCCAGTGATTAAACTCCTGG
>JAUBNQ010000023.1:19233578-19253986 GCA_032353495.1 Ctenopoma kingsleyae
CTCCTGGCCACATGTCAAGGTGTCCTTGGACAAGACAGATCAGTAAAGTGTATAATTTTAACATCATGGAAGATGCCTGTAAGTGGAATAAAACCATAAGATATTCTACTTTTAGATGCTAAAACCAGTCGGTTTTAGACCTTTTTGCTTAAATGACAAATGGTTGCAGATTAACTTTATGTCAATCAGCTGATTGATTTATTGACTAATTGTTCATCATTAATAAGCACTGCACTTTGAATCTTGGAGCAGATGGTTTAATTCAAACAATCAATTCTGCTTAAACTTTAAGTCACAGGGAAAGTGTTATTCTTCTGAATGAACAAGGAAACAATCCTGTCATTACAACCATCAGAATTAGTACATTACATCACTGAACCTCCAGAGTCACATTTGTGTGTCTTGATTATTTTTTGTACTGATTGAGTGTTCACAATCCAGATAAGCAAATTAAGTGGAAATTTGAGTCACACAAAGTGGTTCTTCCAAGTGGCACTGCAGTGTCCTCCACTTTTTGCTGGAAGTTTGTATTAAATGAAACTCATATCTGTAATCAGTGGCAGATGGTTTAAAATTGGGTTTTGTTGAAGTTTAGTTGGAAGTGAGTCTATAGAAATATATGGTTATACTCCTGCCTTTGGGGAGACATCACCCCCTTATCTCAGCTTCAACCATCACAGCAAAATGCTTAATCCCAACAGTTACCTTATCCTAATTCTAAGTATTAACCCTCAAACAAGGTGCATCAGAAACTGGCTAAAATGTCTTCACTCTCAAAAATATTCTCATTTACAAGGCATAAAGCCCAGACCGGTCCTCACAAAGGTGGTCATGCAAGTACTCACACGTCCCAAACAGCAAAGAAGGAGTAACCCTACCCTCGAAGTCCACCACCACCTCCCCTTTAAGTTCTTGCCAGAGGCAGAACGACTGTTGGCTGCTCCTGTGGCTGAGATTAAACTAACAGAGAGCCCCCCCACCCGCTGCTGGGAAATGAAGTGTGTTAAAGCCTGGCGCCTTCTGCGGTCCTCGGGGGATTGGGTCAGATGAAGATTTAAGCAGATCCTATTTCTTTGAGCTAATAAATAAATCTGCCTTATCTCACTGACTGATTGATAAACTGACTTCTCCAAATGTTGTTTTCATCTTTTGTTTCTCTCTCTTCCACTTTCCCTTCTTTTATTTCACTCTCTCCCATCATCATCACCACCCCTATTCCTGCACACTCCTCACTCTGTCCTCCCTGTTTTTAGGAGGATGACGGTCTGCGGATGAGGAAGAGTAACATGATGTCATCTCAGCACCCCTCGGTTGGCCTGAAGAAAGAGGAGGGCTTGAGCGCCCGCACAGTGGCCCTCATCATGCTCTTCTTTGTGTTGGGCGTCATTGTGGGCAAGTTGGTGTTGTAGAGCGCAGAGCAGTTCAGTTGGCCGCAGCATGCATTCGGGGGATGAAAACAAAACACAGGATCTGGGATTTTGGATCAGAAAATGCCATATCTGCTGGGTGGGAGGTGATACTAGTTTTGATTCTCATTTGAGTCTCATTTATGTAATAAAATTCAAAGGTAATGTATGAGGAAAAAAGAAAAAATCATCTTATGAACACCTACTGTTACAGGTCTTGTCTCTGCGTATCATCACATTATTATTCTGGCCCTCTTTCCAAAATTTAATGTATACAGATGACTGGTTCTGTGGGTGGGGGGTTGATGGAAGCATGATTTAATGCTAGTAATTCAGACCAATGGATTTTCTAACACCGGCAAGGTAGTGTTGGCGTGACTGAGTCAGTTTGCAGTTGTGCGAATGTCATTTTAGTGTGTTGTTTTTTCTTTTTCTAAATGACGGAGGCCGGAGCCTATGTATATGTATGTAATCCCCCCACACTGTACAGGTTATCCAGGTGTTCCTTCCAGATAAACCCCCTTTAAGGAAGGGATTTACCAGAGAGATGATCGACACAGTCGGGGTTTCACACAGGGCTATCAAACCAACTCCTCCAATCTGAGGCTTTGTAAAATCTGTGTCTTTAATCGTAGAACATCCTTGATCAGTATAGGAAACACTATACCACAGGTATTTTTTTCCTTGTATCTCTTTTAATTTCACTCTACCTTATTCCCCTCCCCTGTCACTCAGTGGTCACCACACCCCAGTTGGCAGAGGGGGATGTTTGATTGCATGCGTTCACACAGAGTGTTGCATCTGGACTTTTGAATCTAATTTAATTAATTTTATAATGGTGAGATTAATAATATGTTATTTGGCTGTAGGTTTGCACAATTACGTTTTCAGATTTTTTTTTGTTTTTTTTTTTCCAGATTTTCTTTCTTTTGTGTTATGTTGCATTTTTATTATTTTAAGTAATTTTTTTGTTGCTAGGGTTGAAGCATTTAAGAACATTGCAGCTACTTGAAATGAGATTTGCAGGATTTAATCATTTCACTAAGGTCTCTCCAGAAGCCTTGCCTTGTGACCTATTTGGGCAAGTTATTCTCAGGCTAAGAAGGAGGTGTATATATACAGTACATTAACCTATACTGTATATACACACGCACACACAAGCACATGGAAAGTTTGCGTACATATAGTGTGTAATCACAAATGGACAGAAGGTGCATGTAGAGGTGAGTGGTTTTGTGTTTCCCTGATAACATCAGCAACACTACGGACATATTACTTTTCCAGCTCGTTTTTGTTTTCTTAAGCCATACATTTGTTGACATTCTGTTTTGTTTATAGAAAATGTATGTGAAAGATTGTTTTAAGCTGCCTGCCACAGTTCTCCACTGCTGGTGATTTTGCTGTTTGTTGGTTGTTTTTTTTTTATTCACTCCATTGCAGCTCTGTGTTCAGTTTTTGGTGTTTGTTCAGCATTTATCTGTTGCATATTAATTTTTACTATTATAGCCTCACTTCATTAGAAGACATGTTCATCTTTAATGCACTAAGGTTATGAGTGTCTCTCTTCTGATCTTCCTCCACCATACACTTTTTTTTTTTCCCTCAAGCGAGAGGGGGGAAGCGTACAATCTAGTTTTAGCCTTGAGGGGACCACAGGATGACATTGTACCATTTCAGAGCTTGGTGATTATTTTTGTCAAAAAAATAAACCTGCAACAACAAATGAACATTTTTTCATCTTTAAATGTGCATATTGAGGGAAAACATCAAATAATAGTAGTAGTATAATTCTACTACATTTTTGAAGGAAAAAGAACACTCAATCATATTTTTACTCCACTTCACATATGATATAAGATGAATAAGCAGGGGTCTATTCTCCTTTGCTAAGGTGAAAGAAAAATCACATAAATCCACTATCTTTTCATGTTAAGCAGAATGGAACATGATTGATTTGACTGGTGGGTAAGAGATTAAAATAAACATGAGTATGTGTTTCTACTGTTGGGTTGAGGATGACTTGCTGCTTAGAGGGAGGGCAGAGCAGACCTGAGCTACAGTCCTGTCTTGGGTTGTCAGACCTGGGTCATATAGTACTTTGTGAAAACTGTTGTGAAATTAATCCTTGTTGGAGTATCAACATGTTTTACACAAATACCTGATTATGCTATTATATGATTAAGAATTTATCACTGTACTGCACTGATGCAGTTAATCAACCATGATGTTACTCCAAGTAGGATTAAAGAAACAAAAAGAACTACTTGTAAATACTAATTGATCCAGGCCCAGTTGTAAAACACACTACACTGACTTGTCTTGGAGCCTCTATCTGTCACCGTGATCAATGTAAGCAGTCTGAAAGCTGTTTTGTATGTATATAAATAAATAAATAAGTCTATCTGAGAAGAATAGTAATATTCCTAGTCAAGTAGTCTCTCTGGTGTATAAAACAATCCAACCTGGTTGGACTATGTAGCATCTTAATAAATTAAATGAATAAAGCCCCAATCTGTGTGAAGTCATTTCCTGTTACGCACACAGGTTTTGAAGAAGACATTTGAATGATTGAAATCAAGCCTTCAATCTGGAGAATGATTAATTCTCATGTCGACAAAAATTAAAAACAGCCTCACTTAAAGTTTAAGTCGACTGATCTGGAGTGTGTGTTCGGTCTTTCCGTCTTTTCTGAGCTCACTGCAGACTTCACAGAGAACTCACTCAGAACAACCTATTATGAATAAAAGGTTTCTGCAGCAAAGCCAGAGTAGATGGCTAGAGATTTTTCAGGCTGTGAAATGAAAACTTCACCATTCAAAAATAACAACTGCTGATGTTTTCTGAAAGACACTTAGACTCACTGATTTAGCATAGCACGCACTTACTCTTGATAGACCATGTTTAAAAACATTATCAAAATGGATGCAGCAGAACTAGAGATATACTTTATTATTCCATGCATTCTGTTTTTCCAAAACATGGCACCTACATTACCCATAATGCAACTCAGTTGCTAACAGGTGTGTCAGAGATTCAGGAAAGTAATGCTGTTAGCCTTTAGCCCATGGCTACATTAGCAGAGATGAAGAGGAGCCCAGAGGTTTGGATCTTTTAACTCCACACTCCAGATGTTTTTCATTTTCAAACTTGGCAACTAATGGTGACTCAAGCGATGATATTTAAAGCAATTTAACAGATTATACACATCTGCCTCTTGCTTACTGGTCTCCCCAAGATCTGAAAACAAAAACAATTAAGATTTTAATTGTTTCCCACTCAGTATAGCCACCAGCTAACATTTTTGTTTCGAGTCAAAGTTGCAATTTGAGAAATAGTTTGTGCAGCACACAGACTATTTTCACATACAAAAAAGTACATTTGAACACACAAGAAGTGTCTACTTGTTCACAGGTCGTACATAAACTAAACAAAAAATACAGCACTCTGTGGGAAGTGTGAGAAATGTCAGCTTTGGTTCTATATACAGTGTCTATCAGTTGGACACCTGACCTGAGTCCAGGTAGATTAAGCACAATTACTCAGTTAGCCAAAACAGCATGCAACAACTTCTCTGAACATTTGGTAATAAAAAACTACAATATCTATTTGACCCTTAGTATAATCATGTTGAGCTCTATTCCCACTCTCCGACACTGAATTCAGATTCTCATTTGCTGTTGCTTTGTCAGCTTCCAGCTTCAGAGTCCAGTTTGGAGAAAAATATAAGATTTGTCTTTGATTTTATTTTATTTTTTGTCACTTTAACTCGTCAGTGTTCGCCAGAGAGATTTTAGGTGGAAAAGAATCTAATGACACCACATGCCCCATAACAAAAAGATAAATGCTGGCTGTTAAGAGATGGAAAACCAATATGATGTATGATTACTACTCTCTTCACAGCCAGACATGCTGCTGCTGACATCCAAGGCCATGCTGGCTTGTTAGTAGTTACCACTTAGCTTGATTTGGCCATACCACAATTTGCAGTGCAGAGTGTTAAAATATATGACTGTTAGAAAATTAATTACCCCATTGGATTTCTACATCTGCACTTGTGGCTTTGAATAAAATAAAATTCTGATGATTCATCCAGTGTTATTGTATCAGTAACAACCAGACAGTGTTTCTGTCTGCACCTCATGGTCTGAGGAGGAAGAGTGGAGTTTGTGTGAGGACCCCCCTGCTGTGCACCTGAGCCCAGTAGCTCCTCTGCTGTTTGGCTTGGCCACAGCAAGACACAGCTGCAAACTCCGCAGTGGAAACCAACCAATATTAATTTACGTTTCTACATTCACTTGGGAAATAATTCATTTCCAAGGTAAATTGCAGAGGAATGTTTTAAAATTACAAGAGGTCCCGAGGTTAGTTGTTCACCTGAAGGACAGGTCAAAGAGGCAGCAGTTATTTTTATTGTAACTGTGCCGTTGTCAGGCAACCTGCAGAGACTGCAGAGACTGCTCGTGACCATAAATTAGTTCAGCACATAACACCTGTAAAACCACAACTTATAATTTAAACATTTTGTTTTATGTCCTGACTAAACTGAGATACAGTGTGTTAATTAGTGAGTTTTAGAAGCACTAGTAGTTGCAATTTGTTTTTGTTGGAGGAGGCCAGGACAGCTGTTCCCCCCTCTTTCTCAGTCTTACTGCTAACATTCAGCTAGCTGGCTGCCTTTAGTGGACAGATATGAGAGTGGTACAAATGTTTTAATCAAGCCCTTGGCAAATTATTACTTTATAACAGAAAGTACGTATATCATGTCAAGAATGCAGACTAATTTCCTTGAACCTTTGTGTTTTGTGCTGTACAGTCTATATAAAAAAGTAACAATGATCATAAAATCAGCCAATTTCAGAAAGGTTATAAAGTGGAAACCTCAGCTTTGGCCACATGAAGGACATGGAAATTACAATAAAGGGGTACTACACCAAATAAGGAAGCTTTTATTATTTGCTCAGAGGTGTCTCATATTTAAATCTAAATCTAAACTCTTTTAAAACTATATGTGTATTTAGACACATAAATCCAAATAAATATCGGTAATAATATGAAACTTCAGTGCATTTAACTACGTTTTAGAGCTGAAGTCTGAGACCCAAAAAGAAGTTTTGTGTTGTTTTCTGTAATGAAACATATCAGTGTAAAATCAGCTACAATATCAATAATTCTGATAAGCAAAGCAATGTAAAAAGTAGTTTTTAAAGGTTAAGGGGTCCCATGCTCTCCAAGACCTCAGATTCTGTAAAAAACAACAATTTAAAGACATGTTGAGAGAGTAGAAATCTCCCAACATGACAACAAAAATTTCTTAATCACTAGCATTGCAAATGGAACAGTACAAAACTCAACTATATTTGATTAATTGTCATATATGATGCAGAGAAACATCTTGCATTTGATAAATCTTTGGAAACTTGACATTTTTGGTTTCGAAAATGACCAGAATGAATATTCAATTATCAAAATAATCTTATTAGGGTATTGCAATGGTCGGAGCCAAAGAGAGCTCAGGAAAACTTGTTGGAAGAGACCTCATTAGAGTTAATGATATAATATCCCTCAATACAGGCAATTGATGACTTTTCTTTGACTTCACCCTGCACTGTCTTGAACTGGTGGTTCTTATTATCCATTTTGACCACAAGGAAACCACATCAGATGTTGATCTCTGACCCTCAGACTTGATGTCTCCTAGAGGACACAGCTTTTTTGGAGCCTGTGACTGATATTTAACCACTGTGCCTCACTCCCCCTCTGTTTCAGAGAATCTGGTCTTCATTGGGATCTGTGTAATAAACCTAATGTCTGGCTGCATTTTGAAGCTGGAAACAGTATAAAACATTCAATTATGCATCAGATGCACTCTCATTCTTAGTGTAAACTGTGTGCCATAACTACTATTGGCAATGTGATGAGCATTGTTTTACCGTGCTGTTAAAGCACACAGAGAAAACAATCCATCTCCTGCCTTATCAACAGGTTTTACACATTTATACATATTTATATCTACCCTTAACTTATTTTCCTTCTCAGACTTCCAATAATGAAACAAAATCTTCCTTAGGGTATAGTTGTTTGGCATATAAATGAGCCAAATTTCATGCAAAATTTTTGACTCACTAAAGGTTGCTGTAAGAGATTTGGAACTGTAACAGTTTGAAAAGGACTTGCAGCGTGCCAGAGAGCTTGGAGGGAGAACAACTGGCAACGAGTGATGGAGTCTGGAAGAGTCGACATGTGGCAGATCTTTCCAGCAATAACCTTTTCAATCATCTGCGTGATCTTAACCTTAGAGCAGAAACATGACCTGATTTAACAAGCCACCAGAACTGACAGATAGGTCTTAGGGGAAGCCCCAAAGGCAACACGCATGTTACAAGGTTGTTTTAGACTGGATGTTTGTAAGTTAGTGTCCAACTGTCATGTTTTTTAATGTGTGGCAAAAGAGAATGAATGAGTAGATCAGATCATGGCATCTATCATGTCCTGTGGTGAAAAGTAATTTGAGTTTTTTTACGAGTATTGTTAAAAATGAAATCAGTGATTCCCAACATTCATGACTCCTTATAATGAGGGAATAACTGTTTGTTAGTTTGCAGAGTAGTTGTTAGCAGTTCCACAAAGTAAGTGGCTTCTCTCTCTAAACCTGTTTCATAGTTTCTCTTTAAAAATCTGTGAAGCTAAAACCTGATTTGTGCAGCAGAACTTTGTTGTTTGTCTTATTTCCTAAAGACTTCACTTCTCAACTTGCCAGATTTACGCTGTGATCTTAAGGCTGGGAACCACTGAACTGTGAATTAGGTAATTAAAACTATAGCTCCACCTTGACAAGCTACAACATCATTTATTTGTTTATTTATATGGGACAGTGCACATTAATCAACGCTGAAGTTAGTGTGGGATTAGAAGCCTCTCAACCCATGCTAGTATCCGATAACTTTATCAGGGACCAGATTTTCTGAAGAATGAACACTTTTTAATTTTAATTTGTATGAAAGTAAAAATGGAATATGCATTTTGTAGATACTACTGCATATTAGAACTTTAACTTTACTGATAAAAAGCAGAAGTACTTTTATCTAATGGATTCTGGATATTTTATTTTTCTTTATCAAAAAAAGTGCTTTTCCTTTTACCTGTAAGAGAGTTTTTTTGTTTGTTTGTTTGTTTTTACAGTAAAACATAATACTTCTACCAATTTTGTAAAAACTTAGAGGTTACATTTTACATTTAAAAAAATATAAGCTGTTTGTACATTTTTACTTTTTGACCGTCCACATTTATCTTGTGACCCTTTGCAGGGGGCATGAACCTGAGGTTGCAAATCAGTGGACTTTAAATAACTACATATAAATAAAGTATTAAACCTATACCTTCACCTCAACCACCTGCGTAAACATTCATTATTATCATTTTAATAGTTTTATTCAACACTTTTCTTCTTATAAGTTTTGCAGGATTTTCACCTTTATTGGATTATTTTTAATATTCTTATTTTGGTACTTTACTTTTTAGATTATTTACTATATGATGTCCCAATAGAGCGGGAAGAAAGTAGAAAAACACAATTATGAGCTGGTATGTGTGTGTTAGATCTGTTCAGTGGTTGGTTAAGTATATGAGCATGAGGTCATGACAGAAAGCAGCCCATTTTTTGTTTTGCATGAGATCAAGGAGGAAAGTACAGTTGCTGCCTTGTACTACAGCTCTGTGGGCAAAACATAGCGCTTTGTTCATTTACCCCAAAGCCAAGGAGGCATATTTTTCAATAGAAACTCATTTGTTTCAACTGAGCCAGCCAACTTATGGCTGACATTTTCTTTTATTGGGCAGCTGCAGCTCATATTCTTATAGAAATAATGTGATTTTCTTAACAGTGCCTGAAATTTGAATGAGCAAAGGAGGCTGGAAGTTACCCGTACTACTGCAGTGATGTCATCTCAATGATGTGTGTGTGCATTAACTGCATATGCAAGATTTTTATGGGAAAGCAGGAGATGGGAGAGAAAAACACACCTCCTTTAGACTTTCTATTGAGTCTCTGTCCAAAAGCAGCATTGTGTCTTTCTTTTACCAGAACATTTGTCAGACTATACCACCAAACTGTTTGTGGTTTGGAAACTTGGTTTAGCTGAAGGGAAACTCCTTAGGGCTTGTTTTGTTTCCCACTCTTTTTTACAGCCTATAGGAACATTCTTCCTGAAGTTTTATTCATAAGGTTGATTGGAGATGCCTACAGAAAGTCGAACAACAAACTCAGGACTTTTTTTACATTGAAAACTTGAACAACTTGATTTTTATTTTCCCTTTTACTGTCGATGCTTTAGAATTTCCTGATCTGTTGCTGACTGACAGAATATTGGACATGATATACAGTATATAACTGCAGTATATAAGAAAAGCTAAGGATAGCACATTCAGTCTATCATTGGTGGCTTGTGCTTTGCTCATGTTGGAACGCATCCCTAATGTTCATAGTTTATTGACCAGCATCTAAAAAAGAGTTTGTCAACAAAAAATCATTTTTGCAAGTTTTAGGGAATAAAAACAAAAAATCAACCTCTCACATTCGACAACAGTGGTCATTCGGTTGTTTCTTAGTCTGAATGGTCGACCGCGGGAAAACTCCTGATCTAACGCAACAGCATTAGCATAATTTTCTAACTTAAAGGACTATTGCAAGATTTTAGGAAATATCGCAATTAAACTCTTTCTTCTTGAGACTTCAGTGAGAAAACTTCTTGAATGTGATATCTCAGAAGCATCTTGAGGAAATTTTTCAGGTGCCTGATTTTGATGGTCAAAGGTCAAGGCCACTGTGACCTTACGTCTGTTCCATTCTCATGAATGCAATATCACAGTAAGGCCTGGAGGTAATTTCACTACATTTGGCACAAATGTACACTTGGACTCATATAGGTGAATTGATTAGAATCTGAGCCTGGAGAGACGTGCTCGTAAACTACAACTTGACTTAGATGTCCTCTGGTTGCAGGTATGTAACAGTGGTGGGATCTTAAATAACTTTCTGAAAGAAATGATTGCTTTTCAGTTTTTAAAATTTTACTTTTAAATGAGCAGAGAACTGAGAATTGCATAAAGACTTGACTTCAGGACAGGACAAGACTTCACTTACTACACTACCACACACACACTCTTTATGAATAAAATCTGTTTTTCATATATATATATTTAGTTTTTTTTTGTTAATCAGTAGATGCATTATAAAAGGCACTGAGCCTGATTGCTAACAGGTTGGTCCTGCGCTCCTCTCTGCCTTGACAGTCTCTCTACTTTATGGCGTGCAACAGAAACCACAAACAGACTATGAAAAACCGTGCTGCCCCTGGCCCTCCTCTCAGTCATCACCACCAACCAGCCATCTCCAATACACAAAGAGCCGGGTGGATCTGTGGTTACTGCTGGAGTCACAGCTAGGCAACAAGCATTTATCCAGGTTGAGAATCCATTCAATGACAGACTGCACATTATTGTACAGATAAATGCCACTCATCCACTCTAAGTTTTTCTTTCAATCAGTCTCTGTTCTTTTTTCTTTGACTTGTGTGGGGTTACAGACTTATATTCTCCATCCAAGTCTGAAGGATGACCTCATGGGGCGAGCAGCTGCCATCACCATTCTTGCAGGAGTTAATAGGAACAGTATGTAGCGTCTGGAAAGGACGACCTCTCTTTTTCTTTCTCTTCCCCACTGACTCAACACAAAAAAACCAACTAACATTTTATTTTGCAATTTATTTGGATTTTTCTTGGAAACTACTTATTTTACTTGCCCCTTGTTTCCTTATTTTAAAGCTGCATCACATGTGAAAGCTTACAATGAATAATTGTGTGTTATAGCCCTAAAATGTTGGTTTCAAATTGTAAAGCGCCTAAAACCAGTGTTTCAAATTTTATTTTATTAGGTCTCATAGGTTAATTTTGGTCTTTCAGTTTTCATACTACATTTAATAATAATATTTTAGTTTCTTAGCAATGAAGCTTGATGGCAGAGACGCATCACAATGCAATTCCTTGTTTGTTTTAGTTTTTTATGGGATTTGTACACAAAAATATAGTTTTTTGCAGCTTGTTTTCACTGTCCAAAGTAAAAACAAAGTCCCACCCTCTTCAAATTGGTGAGAAGAGCTGAGAAAAGAAACAAAAACAGAAAAACATATCTCATGTAAAATATCCAAAACATTATCACCTTGGCAGATAAAGGTGCGCTCATGTAGGACTCCACTACTCACAGCAAGAAGCAGATTAAACAAATGTTTACATGGCCTTTAAAACATTTTGTTCCAAATCTCTCTACATGTGTCTTTATGAGAAAAACAGTGTTTGTGTTCATTTTTTTTTTCTTGTATTCAAAATTCCAGAATAGACCTTTGAATATTATTTTGGGGATAATATTTGTGAATTGCCTGTAGCAGTGGATGCCAGGATTTTACAAACGGAGGATATCTCTTTGGGGATCAAGATGCTTCACTTGCTTCAGTCATAACACTGAAAATCTGGAGCTATAAACAGTTGGTTCTTCTGTTGCCTTCTGCACCTTTTGGCTCATTTATTGTCAGAGCTACTGCGAAATCCTTTGTGTTGGCTTGTGGTTGTGCATTCTCATGATGCATTGTGCAACCACTCTGATATCCTTCTGTGACTTTTTTCAGCAGTTGGACTTGTGCTGGAATGTCTTGTGTAATGTGTGAGCCATATGACAGTTGTTAATCAAATGGCAGCGTGCTCACCCACTATGTGGACTTTGAATCAAACTGCACTTTGAACACCGAAGAGAAGACAACTCCAGCTTTAATTTTGGCTTAAAGCTTTAGTTAGTTGGTCCAGACTTAGAAATCTCAACAACTTTTAGATGGATTGCCATGGAATTTGGTGCAGATGTTGGTTTTGTGCAGATGCTTATGTCTCTCTCAGGCTAAATTGTAAACTTTGATGATGACTTAACTTTTCATCTAAAGCTATCATCTGGTCAGAATTTCAGTTTGTCAAATACTATGGTTTACGACTAAATGGAAAACATTCCCATCATCCTCAGTTGCTGTTGTAGTGATAGAAAATGTTAGCAGGTTAACATGCAAAAATAAGATGGTGAACATGATGATAACCATGTTTACATAATATGATTTAGAATATAAATTAGGATATGAGTTGGAAAGACCCTACATAGCAGCTGCCAAGGTGTCATGCATGTCTGGTTTGTATTGTAAAGTACTGGGAATGTCTGATAGCGACAATATCTCCCACTGATGAAAAGTGTCAGCAAATTGCAATTGCACAGCCAATTCAGCTAAAATGCTGATTCAGCTGATTATTTTAAAATGAGCTATACACTTTCTGTGGTATCACTCGTACCAAATGTAACAAATCACTCCACACATAACAGTAATTCAAGCGTAAGCAGCATGCTTACATTACCTTTTAACTCATGTGGGCCCTGCCAAAACTGTACGGTGTGACTGAGCCTACAGTGTGATTGTAGATTGCTGTTTTAAAAACTAGCTGAAAAAAAAGCTGTTATGAAAAGGCATTTTATTACCATTGAAAATAATCACTTCTTAAATGTCTGAACTAGTTAAAAAAAAACAAAATCTCATATCATAATATCATAATCACAAAGTACAGTATAAATGGTTAAAATAAATATTCTTTAGATTTGTTTAGACTGGCTGGTAGAAAATCTAACTAATGCATGAGTTTTGGAAGAAGACAGATAAATAAACATTTCACAGCACAGTAGCACTAGACAAATGGAGATGGTAGCTGTTAGAGCACTAATATAACATATTCTATTTTCTGGCTTTTTTTTCTTTCCAGTATGTTGATTAAAAATGTTCTTTACAAAGTGCATATGCAAACTGCATCTTGCTGAAAGGTCCACTGGCATGTCCTTGGCTTAACTTTGAGGTTGATCCACATTTACCAAGTGATCTTACTTTGCTGTGAGAATTAGGTGAAAACAGCATTTACACAGAAATGTGAAAAAGGAATTGATCTATGAAGTGAGAACACTAGTTTGATAATTATACAAAAGGAGCTTTGTTTAATAGAATATATTTTTACATACTGAAATGATGGCACTTGGTATATGTTGGTGGTTTATGTACAGGTTAGTTTTAGGTAGAAACAAAGTTAAAAGTCATTAAAGTGAGTCTACAGGCAGCACCTGCAAGCCAAATAGTAATTATTAAACTCTCCTGAATGTCTTATGAATTTTTTTAACCACCTCAGATGTGGTCATCATCGCATGGAGGGAGAGTGAAGGAAAGCTGCCAGAGAACAATGTCCATCAATGACATCAGACTTGATTTGTGAACAGTGTCTCTAATAAACACAGAACAAGCTGCACAGCGCAGATCCAAACACCAGTAACACCAGCTGTGTCAGTCCGTCTGTCCCACTTGCTGCTAACTGGACTTGCTTGCCGTTAAAACCTGATCCATAGTGATGCAAAGGCTGTGTCTGCCCCCCACTGCAAAGCACCATGGGTGCTTGAAAGGAAGTGGGTCTCCTCAGAGGTCGGTCTGGACTTGACCCATCAGTCGGCCTCTCTCCAGTGAACAGCTGCGGGTGTTTCCTTTGGTCCAACTCAGTCTTGAAGAGCTCATACTCCTTATGTGGCAGCTTGATGCCCAGTACCGTGCAGCCATCTGTGGGGGTCAAGTCCTGCTCCACACCAGCCTTCCAGGCCTCTGCCTGACCACACTTTCCTGGTCTAGCCCCGTTCAGCAACTTGGCTGTGGGCTCATCCATGGCTGTGACTCTCACCTGTGTGACTTTGAAGACAAACTCAAAGGCTCCTGAGACTTTAGTTGATGGGTTTCCCTGAGCGTAATGACCTGAGGCTCTGAGGGTGAACGTAGGCTGAGAGCAGGTAGGGTCTGAGTAATGCCGGTAGACCCCCTCCCACATGTGTTGGTCTGGATCAAAGGTGAAGTCTCGGTTGAGGAATTGGACAGTGGGACGGGTTTCACATCGCTGGCTAACCCAGCGGCCGGCCAGAGAAAGAGGTGCTGCAGGGCTGCGGGGCAACACTGGGGGGCGCTGCTCTGAGGAGCGGTACACCAAGGCACACACAGGGCAGGGGTGGATGTGATGCTGCAATAAGTGAGAAAGAGAGAAGTGAGATGATGATGTCTTTTAATGCTGCAAGTCAAGAGTATCTTCATTACTGACTAAGTTGTTGTTCACATTTTGCTCATTATTCATCATTTACTAACAACAAAAGTCAGAATATTGTGATAAATAATTTTTTTAGCTGAGAAAATTGATTAGCAACACTTTTTATATTAATTGTTTGTTATTTCTGAGCACACATGTCAAACATTTGATAAGGTTGTTTTCAGACGTGTCATGTTTATTTGTCATTATAGTAGTAGACTGAATATTTGGGGGTTTGGTGCTGCTGGTTGAACAAAACAAAATGTTACATTGGGCTCTGAGAAATCTAATTTCTTACAGTATTTTTTAAAATACTGACATTTGATAAGCTAAACAATTGAGCGATCAATCAACAAAATAAGTTAATGGTTAATGAAATGAATAATTAGATGTGTAAAGATGGGATTAAGAGGATGTTATTAGTACTTCTATTATTCTGCTTTTTAATATTTAAGGTTCTTCTGTTCACTAGTGAATAAAAACTGAAAAAAAAAACAACCACTCTGTAAAGTCTCACCATGGCATTCTGCAGAGGCTGCTGATACCCTGTAGGTCTGTATTGAGTTCTTTGTGCCCAGTCAGTATGAATATCCCCTAAGAACAGCTCTTGGACCTTCCCTCCATGGTTGTGATGATGAGTCTCCACCCGTATCAAATCCATCTCCATCATGGAGAAGCCCATTGCCGCCAGACATCCCCTCCCCATTCTGGTGTTGTACAGCTCAAACAGCTTCCCCGGCAACACGCGTGCCATCGTCAGACCCACACAGGTTGAAGGCAGCCTGGAGATCAGCCTCTGCTTGGCTTCCAGACTGTGAACCACGATGCCCACTTTGCTGAGGTGGTGTTCGGCTTCGGCACCTCCGCGGGTGATCCATGAGGCCTGGCGCATGCGAAGCTTCCCCCTGATTATTAGGGAGTAGGCTGGGTCCTCGCAGTTGCTGTCAGTGTAGTAGTGCTGCAGGGCCTGGAAGTAACGGCTTGTGTGAAAGGTGTAAGAGCGGGTGAGGAACTCTGGCCCCGGCCGAACTTCACATCTTAACAGAGAGGAAGACAATAGAGATGTGTAAGTGATAAACTGAGGCGTGATTTCAGACAGGCAGTGGGGAGCAGAGTTTGGTTCCTTGCTATATCCAGAGCTGTTTTTTTTTTTTTAGTAAAGTAGAGTACATCATGTTTTGATCCGTCACTATGACCTGCAGTGGATGTTCCAGTAAATACACTGAATCTTTGGACATTTTAAGGTACCTCTAAATTATACCGTCAACCAAACAAAGAGCGAGCATTTAGTTGACTGCATAACTGGGCTTTATCTGCAGTTAGTATCTACTTAGGCTTAGGCAGATACTAACGTACATTAGCTGGCCTCTCTGGCTTGATAGTTTTATCTGTATGCCACAGCATAAGGGCCTTCAGGGTTTATCCAAATCCACTAATGTTTCTAATACCCACAAATTAGCAATCATCTGCTTTCACAAATGTTTCCAGGCAAAATCATATCCCTTCACACATATTTTCCCAATATTATTCCAGAATATCCAATTTAGGTTGGGAATTGTGAGAGAACATATAATTCACATAATTTTCATACTGTAGCTCAGTTACTGGCTGGTTATACCCTGTATGACAGCATCTACATTTTATATTTTTGTCCATTAATCTAACCAGACTTGACTCTTTCACACTTGCATAAAAACCAAACACACATTTCCTGATATATATTTCAGTTGTGACTCTAACTGTGTATAGGTTAATTACAACTAAAACACCTTAATGAAAATGTACCTTGTTGACACCCAAGTGCCGTCCAGTCTTGGTGGGATGTCTGCTGTGATTCTCACTTTCTCCTGTAGATGGCGGTACTGACAGTGGGGCTCCCACTGCAAGCTCTCACTGAGGTTGAAGGAGGAGGCAAAGGAGGCTGTGGGCACCTCCCACAGTTTACTCCCAGTCCCGGCTACAAACACAGCTACAGAGGAAAGAAAGGTAAGTGAGTAAACAGTGAGTAAATGATGTCTTGGTGAGTTTTCTAATCAGATAAACACACAGGCTCAGTTGCACTCCATTTAGATTTCTACTCTGATCTTGAGTATGGGGAACACAAACCCCAAAAGGATTCAGTTCAGAGATAATTATCAGCCCCCTTCATCAGAAAATGAACAGGAGGAACAAATAAGAAGCCGTAGGTGACATCGTCTTTCTGTTACATCTAAGCACAACACTGGTTGACTGCAAGCTGTTTGAGGTCTTTAATTTTCCATGTAATGATCAGAAGGTCTGCGCTATATAAACCATACGTAGCTGTGAATCAGGATGTTGGCTGAGGACGGTTTTGCCTGTCACTTAAATCAGCCAGCAGCTGCAGTATGCAGTCCTTATTTTAAGGTTTGCTAGGAGGCAGGAAGTGTATATGGAGGTGATTTAGTGTGATTTTACTCTCTGCATAGTATATGCATTTTTATCATCAAGGTTAAGCAAACTGTGGATCACTGACAGCAGCAGGCCAGCTGCACCAAAGACATCTGTTGATAATATGATTCAAAAAACACTTATTATGATGAATGGTTTTGCTTGGGTTTGCCGAACACTGACAGTTACGTTAATCCAAAGGAAACCATTATTCACTCTATAACATTTTTTGATCTGGCACATTCATATCTGTCTGCTTTCCATAGGTTCATACTTCCATAACTGAAATGCACTTTTGGCTTTATTTGCTTGTGTGCATTGTTCACATAGCATGGCAGAGCACTTTGATTTATTCACAAAGGCGAGAGGATTTTCAAATTGCAACTTCATGGTTGCAGTATGAGAAAACCCACTGGGATCTGTTTCTGCAATGTGTTTATGCATTTTTGAGTGTGTGAAAATTATGGCTTCTGTTTCATCCTCCCCAAAACAAGAGGGATGAGTTATTACAAACACTTGCATCTCTTGTTTTCTCGCTGTCATTTTTGGTATTTTCTTCATTCTTAAACTAACTGTTAGTTTTTAAGTCTTGGGGGCAGCAGAAACAATTTGTGAACACAAAACGGACATCACCTTTTGAGTTGATACAGTGCGTGCCCTTTTCATAATTAATTAGTGATCTGGAGTTCTGTTTCTCACCACTTGATGAATGGAAGTCCAGTACTAGTCATCTCATTTACTGTAACTCTATTTTGGTCTCTATCAGCTTCTGAGTAAAAAGGTGTTCACCAGCTAATTTCTGATTGTGTTTGTCTGCTGTCTGGGGCTGAGCAGGTACTGTGCAGGTAAAGTTTTTTTCTGCCTGCTAGTGCCCACACTAGTGCTCTGAGAACCAAAACAGCAAAGTTGTTCACATTGCAACTGATAGATAGTTAATATTGATTATAAGTCAGCGTATTCTGTAACTTGGTTATTCATCTCTTTCTTTTTTCCCCTTTTCCCATAATCCCTTTTGCTCCCTTGTGTCACCATATGCACTTGCATTCTTTCTCTCACTTCTAAACTTCTCTGGAATCATCTGTGTTTGACAGCTTTATGGGCGTAATCTCACTCCACTTTTCTCTCATTTGACTTTAGATGCACATGGAGCCACATGGGGACTTTACATGCACATGCACATCACCTGTTAAGCCTCCCTTTGAGCTGGGAGTTAGCTGTGAACGTGTCATCCGAGCAGATCAGGTTCTTCTCTTTTCTCTTGACGGAGCTCAAGGAAAATTGGGACTTTGAATGGAAAGTGTGTGATGTTTACTTGCATGTTACTTTTTCTGTAAAAGGCTCTAAGATGGATGCTGAGTGATCGCCGTTTATTAACCTTGTTAGTGTCAGATGGATATTTTTTGTTCCCCCTCGCTCTTGGAATGTTTCCCATATGCTGACCACAACCGCAAACATGTGTGCAGTTCAGTCATTTCCAAGCTTCCTCCCACCTGATGCACACGCACAGGGACACACACGAACACACACAAGACCAGTTTGGGTTGTTTGAACTATACAGTCAGAGACCACAAAACCAGACTTAAACTCAAGGCACATTTCTCCTCTTTCAAGCAGTCTGTCAATTTGTTGATATGATTAATACTTCTTTTTCCTGTCCCAGGCATTTAAACATGTTTGCAATTTTCTCCATGCGGTGATGTGTTTGTTTATGCTCCATGTCATTGCAGCTGGTGAGGGAACCCAGTCAGTTGGACCCAGCTGCGCTCCCACGGGAGAACTCGGAGCAGAAATACTAATCAGGATTAATTAATTTCCACCGCTCCTTGCAAGTCATCCAGTTGGCCTGTTTTGTATTACGCAGCCTTTGTAGCTACACGAAACATGTTGCCTAAGTGGTTACAATGAATGGATATAGAAGAGAAGAGTCACAGTATGTGATGTGGAGTCGTTTGGGTTGCTATATTTGACTTTCTGTTTCTGCCAAAGCATTTCTATAGAGTGTTTCTTGAGGTCACTTGTCATTCAGCCCCTCTCCCTCCCTTGGATCTCGTTCCAGTTGGGCATATGGTTGCATTTACTAAAGGAGTTCTCATAAAAGCAGAGCTTAGTAAAACAAAATTGTTCATCGTGGGGTTTTAAGTATTCTTCTACAAAAGAGCCTATTTCAACCACAAGTGAGGCGATGTTGTAATACTTCTGATAATAACAACCCCAATTTCAATTTGGAGGAGTTGATTCACTTCCTATATAGGCAGTCAGATATTGTTAGTGTTACCTTGAAATTGTCCCTGCTGATTTATTTTTCCATTATGGCCTCTAAAACTGAAAAAAATAAGTCTGCACCTCCCTGTCACAATTTAATGCACAGAGCATCTTTCAAAAACAGATGTGAACCCCAATGTGAATTAATTAATGATGGATTAATGATGGATTATACAATATATACAATAGGAATTGTAGGTTAGGCTAGATTATTTATTTATGAATTATTATCAAATTCAGTATTCATTACAGTAATTGTTGAATGTGATTACAATAAAGGAACTAAACTGTAGTTCTTGCTGAAGCTGACATCATCTTCATACAGCGTTGTAACTAATAAATAATACTGATAAAAATTAATAGGTGCAATATCATACATTTACTCAATGCAGAGCTCCAAATTGAATTAATCATCTAAAAATATTTTGGCCCTTTTTGTCTTACATATATTACAGTAAATTGATATTGTGCTTTGAACTGTTCATCAAATAAAATAAAACATTTAATAAATAACCTTAGACTGTAAAATGTTTCACCTTTATAAAAAATTATTACCAAACTATTAACTGACTTATTAGTCAATAAGTCAATCTATCATGATAGTTTTCAAATAACTGACTGATTAATTTATAATAACAACAACTGTCAGTGTTGATCTTAACGCAAAGTAAATGTTACTGTCTAATAAAAGTTTTTATTAGACAGTTCAGACTTCATATGATATGAATAGTTCACTAAAGCATAATCATACGCTTGAGCGCAAGTCTCACTTAAACAGGCTGTATAAGGTTAAAGCCATGTTTTGTGTCTTTCTACCAGTCTATTCTGTTCGGAGAACCTGACTTCACTGACAGAGCAGATGAACAATACACTACAGATCATACAGTATACTACAGACAAAACCCATCCCCACACTTGTTCTCATGCAGTGTCAGGATTCCCCCACATGGGGTCAGCACTGCAGGTTGTGACCTGCGTGTGGTCTGGATGGTCAGTCTGTCACCACCACCAACACTGCCGCTGCCAATGGCCTTTGCTTTAGTCAACTGATGAGCAGCCAAAGTAATCTATCTGTCTGTGAGCTACAATATTCATCCTGTTTCCACACACACACACGCACGCACGCACACACACACACACACACACACA
>JAUBNQ010000023.1:19260931-19271534 GCA_032353495.1 Ctenopoma kingsleyae
GACTGACAGGGATCACCTCACAGTCAGTGTAAACAGTTAAAGTAATTATAGTTTCAATGTACATACAGTATGTGTAAGTGAGTGCTTGATGAAGTCTGACAGTAAGTATTACATTAACTGTCTATTTATAACAATTTTTAACAGCTTGTTTCAGCTGCTGAAACTACATGTATATGATGTTGACACTGACTGAAATAAAAGATATTCAGTCACAAGGAAATGCAATATTTTATATGTGCATCACTTTATACAAATTCCCCAATTTCTCCAAAATTATGCCTTATATATTAAGTCCTTGGAAACACTGAGATCTCCTCTAGCATTTAAGATAAAGTTCTTTTGGAGTGAACAATGTTTGGATGCACAGCATGAGTTTGTATAGGGATTTGAAAAAAATCAAAAAAAAATCAGTAGCATTGTGTTTTGGTCTCCCAGGTACTCTGGACAATCCACAGAACTCTGTGTACAGTTTTCTTTGGAATTACATTCTAGCAAAGAATTAGTCCCTATGAAAACTGTTGACAGTGAGGTTTGTGGCTTATTGAGAGTAATGGGAACACTGTTTCTGGGAACAGACTGCTGTTGAATATTTTTGAACATAATTTTTTTAATGTGCCACAAACAAAATTCCATTCATCTCTCTAGTATTTTGAGGCAATAATTCTTATAGATGGATATCACAAAACGTTTGACATTGAAACCAAAACTCATGGTGTCCACTGTCTGCATGGCTAGGTACCATGAGTGGAAAATTTGTTTTATTTCAGTAATCTGGGTGAACTGACCCTTTAGATTGAGAGAAATTCAGCATCAAGAAATTGGCTAAACCGGCAGCAGCTGCACACACACAGTTCACACAAACCCATATCACACCCCATTAGAAAGGCACACGAACACACAAGCGCTCCAGTCACACTGATTCATAGTCTCTGCGTACACATGCGGTCTGACAGTGAGCTGTTGACACTGTTGACCACTGCAGAGGTAAAGGAGGGGTTCAAAGTGCCTGCCAAGCGAGAGTTGGCAGCACATCTACGACGGGTGGGCTGACCAGAGCCCTGGCATACAATCAGAGGTGCGTACACCCCCGACACCATTACACACATGCCAGTGACCAATGTATTTGGCCTGAGTAATTTTACCATCAGTACCGCGTTTTTTATGGCACATTTGTAATGCATCATTTTGCTTATATTAACATTTCTTTGCCAATTGTCAGCTGGCCTAAATCTGTTCTTCCTGAGTGGCACATTCAAAGCACTAAACCAAAGTTTCTCACACTATTTATGCCACGTTCTCAAGGTCATAAAACACTATATTTCATAGGATAAATGTGCTTTATCTTTTACAATCTTGGTCATACTTTTGTGGTTTTTGTCATTTGTTCCTATTTGTAATAACACTGACCTCCCTATGTTTGCCAGTGTTTTCCAGAATTTGTGACACATTTTCCTGTTCAGTGACGAATTCCTACACATTTTGCCAAACGTTTTACCTCCAAAAAGAATATTTTAGTCAAGTGGATGGGTGCTTTAAGTATGGACCTACAAGCCAATCTTTTTCCTTTTTCAGTTACTACCTCCATTTTGTTGACTCACAACTTTTTTTTCAAGCGGACTTCCACGTTTTTGTACCACACATACATTTTACAGAGAAGGCTGAATGTTGGCGTGCAACATAAAGCACGGGACTCCTCCTGAGTTGTGGTTCTGAGAGAAACAACCCTAAGCTAAACTTACAGGTGCATGTTAAGTGATATTAAACTGAAACATGCACAAAACACTGAAGTCATGATATTTCCCTGTTAAACACTTATGCCGATGTTGCCATTGTTGACTTTACAGTTCATGGTTGCTGGTTTCTGCTGTGAGTTAACACAACATTTGTCATCTCTAGGTGCACAGCAGCCAATAGATGTAATACTGAAAGATTTGTCTCTAGTTTAGATAGCTTGGCTAAACTAATGAAGTAAACCAAAAATCAATGACAGCACTCTTTTAGCTACTGTTCGTCTGGACAGTCCCATCCTCGCCACCAGACGTCACAGGAGAGCCTAATCTGATTGTTGATCAGTGCCTCTGGCTAAGTGCTAACTTGCTGTGACAGACCCCATAGAGAATGAAGAGGAGGCAGGACAGACGCCACTGATCTCTGATCCTAGATCTGACAGCTGGCTCCCTGAGGAGGGTGCTGCCTGGGGTGAGTCAGAAGCTTTGATCCACTCAGGAATTCATATATACATACACACACAAACATGTACAAATACTGCACGCTGTTGTATATGTAAATATATGCATACAGTCTTTTAAACTAAAACTCACTGCAGTTTCTTTTTCCTGCCTCTACACACACTCATACGTCCACCCACCCCCACACAAACGACTGGGCCCGGTCTGCTGGCATACACCTACAGGAGCTGGCATGAGTTTCCTAAGAACACACAGTCAACGCTATTTTATAATCAAATAATTTCTCAATCCTGTAACTAATACCCCTCCACCAAGCACGAGCTATCATCTATGGTGGGCCATGTGTGTGGTGTGTGTTTGCTTGGGCATATATCCTACAGATCTCATACACTTGAATAATCGCACAGAAATACACATGGACTGCATATTCACACAGAACTTTAGACTGTGTTCATTCATGCTGGTCGTTTTGTGTTCTGGCTGGTTAGCCTGAGGGGTAACTCGTCCCTCTACAAGCTAACAGCGCCTCCAATAGGACTGAAAGTCAATGTGCACAGAACAATTCTCCTTTCTCTTCAGTGTTTCTCTAGTCTGAACAGAAGAGAAGAATAAAATACAATAGATTCCTGAAGACAGCTTATGGCTTAGATCAAACTAACAGACTTCAGATAGGCTGCTGCACAAAGCTGTATCTGCAGTAGTAGTTGACTATCTGATGGAGGACTGTATTACCACAACATCTAGGTAATTTAAGAGCCTTTTTCCAAACTAATTGAGCAACTTCGTTATCTTCCTTCAGAAAATGTTTGCCTTTTTAATAGTTACAAGGTCATTTCACTGGTAAAATTCAGCAGATGGTAACAAGACAAAGAACTTAAATATAGCTCAAACCTGTAGTAGAGCTGAGATGCTGTGGCTTCTTAGTGTGGTAGGATGCATTAGGTCTGATAATTCATTCATGCAGTCCAGGCAGAAGAAAAAGAAAAACAACTTTTATCTAGACTTTGGAGTATTTGTGATATTCTGACACTACATTCTCTCTGTTCATTTCCTATAATTGTGTATAGGAAAATTGGATGCATGCTGCTTCATAATTCAGCACCAGATTTTAGTCTTGGTATAAGGTGGCTAAATCCCATGATTTGTAATACTCACAGACATGATTTTACAACTCTGGAAAGTTATCAATGTGGAAAATGTTTTTGGTTATTATCTATTTTGGTAATTTTTGGTTATGATCATCTGGAAGTAAACAGCAGAAATCTGGTCTCAAGTGATAAAGCTAACTGCGGTATGGTTGAGAAGCACAAACTGTGACTCTGGTTAGCAAGTCTTTTACTTGGTGCAGCCGCTGCTATCAGGCAGGAGGCCAACATACAAAGCAGACCTCAGAGTCTTGATTATTATGCTATGGTTAGGGAGGGACCAGAGGTTTGATTTGGCTAAATCAAACTTTCACATCCAACAGATGCAAAAAGTACAAGCTAAATTTGGGCACAGAATGCTGTTTTTACAAACAACATGTGTTTTATTAAGTGCCAAAAAGAATTTATGTCATTATGTGCTCCATGCAAAAAAATGATTTAGTATGGATTTGGATTAAGTCTATTTTTGTAAAACTGTCATTAGACTAATTTGGGACCAAACTCAAGATTGGACTAACGCTGGAAACCAGACTGCAGAACACAGAGTAGCGTGTGTGACTTTGTGTGTGTCTGGTAACAAACAGGATATGCCCGCGTTCCTGACACACAGCCACACACATGCTAAGCCTTCTGCAGTCAGGACTCAGCCCTTTAATCATCACACATTCACATCCCTGCTTCTTATCTGCGAGATGCTTAAGTCCAAACATACAGGCAAAAGTGAACGACACCCACATCTCATGTGTATTATTCTATGCCCTTTATCCATGAAATTTCACTGTGTTGAAGAAACTAAACCAGGGTGAACAACTGCCAGCGGTTTTCTCCAGTTACCACCCACCCAGCTGAACAGTATGGATCACATTCAGAGACTTAAGGTTTGTTGATAGTGCTGTGTGGTGTAACCAGGTGAGGTCTGAGATGCTGTGATGAGATACTGCGATGTTTTGATGTTTTCTAAATGTGCTGATGTGAAGATAGGCACTGTTTGAGTCTGATGTTGTAATTCCACCCCACTGCAGATGCCTAAACATGTTATAGTGCCAGCAGGAGGAGGAAGGCCGTCATTACTGCAAAGCAGCACATATTTATATTGTAACAAAGGAAGAGCTTCAGATAATCAATGCACAGGACACACGCACATCTAATTCTTCCAGGTGCTGAGTCCAAAAAATGATCAGTTTACCAAAGACTAACAACTCTGTAGACCTCCCTCCTATAAAGAAGTTCTTCTTTACTGCATTACAAAAGAGAACATTTTGAGTTTCCACTGGCATCAAACTCACACAGGTGTCTGTAATAGGTAGAATACTCAATTCAGTGTTGTGGGGGTGGCCTCCACCACAGGAACAGAGGGCAGGCACTCATTTTTCAAAATAAGATCTCCATATTTGGATATATTGTTATATTGTGTTGACTATTCTAACTTGTTAAATGTATTAAAGGGGTCATGTTATACTTTTTGTGTTCTAATTTTACATATATACTTTTGTGAATTTGTGTGCCCGTGGTACACATAGTCAGAGATCAAAAGCTTGGGATAAACATGTACTTGCATGCTGGCTGGTAGTGAAACATCCAGGTTTCACTCTGTTTTTTTCAAAATGCTGCATCGGTTGTAGCCAGTTGTTATGTGTTCATACAGAGATTGATATGTCAAACAAAAAGTATTTTTGTGGCTGTGAATGAAAATTTATTTTGTTTACTTTTCCCAGAGGTGAAACCATAAAACAACAATGGATACATTTAAAGGCCAGATACAGACTTTGAGCGATGTTTTCATCTATTCACTGAACTTCGCAGACAACTGCTTTCACAACCTGCCACAGTATTCAACAAGACATTTAGCTAGTTGTTGCTGTTCCAACTGGGCATAGTTAAGCCCACAGGAAGACTACCACAAGCTGGCCGAGCAGAACAGAGTGGAGTGGGGGGAGCATCTGTGGCTGGGAATAAACTTACTGTTTGCAAGCGCATATGCATAGATAACAGAGGTGACATTGGTGTACCTTGTGTACTTTGTGTATGTCTAATTTTAAAACGTAAGTCATGAGAGGGCAGAGTAGAGCCTAATCATCACTGACCAATGGATTTTTTTTCCTTCAGAACTTCTGCCTTTTCACAACATAAACAAAAGCCATGGTGACAGAGATTAATGTCGAGATGACAGAACAGAAAACTGCATAAATGACAGGTATGTACTGTAGATGCGGGTAGTTGTGGTTCATTAGACACTGCACCACCAGTTTTACATGGAATTGTCTCACGCATACTTCAGAAGTGCTCAACTAATGCAAATCAAAGCAGACTAGATGATGGAAACTTTTGATGAGGGTTAGACTTGCAGCATAGCTTCCTAAATCTACCTGAGACAGCTGAAGATTGTACTGCAATTGATAATGTGACTTGTTGGTTTTATATGGTTGTCTGTTTGTGTCTGTATTTTGTCACTTGTGTATATTGATTTTGTAAACTGACAAAGTGCTTTTTGTGCAGTCAGTTGTGGAACAAAAAGGGGTGTATTATTTTGAAAAATGGGGTGTGGTCTTTGGCCTCTGTTCCAGTGGTGGAAGCCACACCCACAACAAGGGGTATTTAACCTATTACATACACCTGTGTGAGTTTTGTGCCATTTGTTCCTGATGAGGAGCGAGTGGAGGCTTAAATCATTGCACTCATTCTGCAACCTAATAAAAAAAAGAGAAAAACATCTAAAGAGTTACAAATCTTCACTAAACTGGTGATACAAAATGAGCTGACTCAATCATTTTAAGTAAAATCTTCACATGGAGTGAGACAGACAATGCATGCTTTCTTTACCAACAATTTTGATGCATGCTTGGGCAAAGAGTGGCCTACAAACTTAGTTAAAGATGAACCTTGATAGATTTTACAAATGACAGAAAGAAATCTGTTAACTAACCAGTCAGCCAGTCATACCAGTCTGAATGTCAAGTTTTTTGCCTCAGATGATCACTTAGTGACAGTCTTGGTGACAGTACTGAAGGATGATGAGGTTGTAATAAAGATGTCAGTCTTTCAGCTGCTGGTAAAGAAGCTTGTTTGTGGCAGAGCAGATCTTTGTGCTACTATGCTACTTTGCCAATCACCCTTCATCCACACATACAGTATAGGCTACTGTACACGCACCACTGGGACTCCAGATGTTGTCATATGGAGCAGCTGTGCATTAGTTTTACAGACTCATCTGTCATGACATAGATTTTGAACTTACAGTTAACTTCATTAACTGGTAAACTTAATTTGGCAGCACTCTGTCTGCAATATTCCTGATTGTTGAGGTACACAACAGACACGTAAACATGCATCCATACTTTCAGGCTGATGTATAAATCAAGGACAGTATCTCAAGAGTTCACAAACATACATACCACAAAGAGGAGCGCTATCAGCTGACACACAGAGAGTGGTTAAGTGTCTCTGTGTTGGAGCAGAGTGTTTCATGACACTGACATTGTGAGCCAGATGGAGTGTCTCTGGGAGATATTTACACTCAGCGAAAAGTTTAGCACATATTCAGAAGCACTGATCACTAACAGATGATTACCAGCCACAGGTTTATTTATTGCCAGGCTGCAGGTTGCCACAGCTGCTTTACTGTCACTCCCATTTGGCAAAGTTTCCATATTTATTAGTCAAATATTTCAAAATGAATTTGCATTGTTAGCATGTCAACAAGGTTTTGCTTTTATCTAAACTGAAATGTTTGTTAAAAACTGCCCTCTTGTTCTGACTGGACAGTAATCGTCCAATCATAGCTTAGCAATAGTAACTGTGCACTATGCTCTCGTCCTGCTTTAAATTTTCCACAGGCCAAAAGTTCTGTATGTGCACTAGACTTCGGAGGCCAAAACCAAAAACACAGGAACAGACTAGCTTTTAGCATCAATGTTTAGCTCTTACTTTCTGTTCTGTCTGCTGGCTATAGCTGATAAAGTCTCTGTGTATTAAAGTTGAACAGAGCACTCATTTTCACCATGGTTGCAGAAAAAAACTCTAATTGGAGTCAAAATGTAATTTAAAGTAACAAAGCAGGATAGCAGCATGCGAAACAACTACTCTATGGCAAACTACTACACACAAATCAGCATCAGTCAGCATTTTTTAAATTAGCATGTAATGTGAAATATGAAAAATACTGGGCATTAACTGGATTATTAAGTTTTCACGGAGCCATCTGATTTAGTAAATCACTACTTTTAAAGTAATTAGGATTGAATTATCTAAGAAAGGACATTACACACACAATTTGTGATAGATTCACAGACAGCAAGTGCAGATCAGTCCAGCTCCATTTGGCCATTGTATATCATGGTTTATTTATTGAAACCTCTGTCTTACAGTAACATAACAGACTCAGAACTGTGTTCCCAATATAAGTCCTGAAATATGCTGCTTTTTCTCAGTCTAGTCTTATCAATTGTAGACGTAATGACGGTACAGAGAGTATGATGAAGTGGAAACTTTACACTTTCCCTCCTCTATTGCTATCTATTCTTCTTGAGAGGTGAATAATCTTGTGGCATGTGATTATCTCTGGTTTTACTTCTCATATCTTCTCAGCTCCAGGCGTCATAATAGATAACTCTGTGCTACCTTAAAAATGTGACCCCCTATTTAAAACTTTCCCTGGAGATTCTTCCAGGTTGTTGTTCTTCATTGTGCAATCATCATATCTCAGGTTGCATTAAGCCCCTGTGAAATTGTTGAGATTCATTCTGTAACTGAATACAAGTGTTTTGTATTAGTTTAATATTTAGAGTCTGTGCCTGGATTGAGCATGTGTTTCAGTTTATGCAGTGTGAGGTTTTCTTGATTTATGATGCTTTGCACACACTTTGCAACGTCATCTTACGCCAAAATGGAAAATCAAGTCAAGTTGTGCTTCCATGAAGAACCTCCAAACTGTAATTTAGACAAAGCATTTCAGCGAAAAATAATTAAATTACAGCAATGTACTGTATGATTCAGCACTACTGCTGTATTAGGAACTTGTTGCTGGCAGGCAGCTGTGAAGGTGAAAAATGTGTGTAAGAGATGAACAGCGATATTAAATAAAAAATATTCCCATCTAACAGTGAAATTGTAGCCTTGTTTTTAAAGAAACTCAACTAAATAAATGAATTAAAATTTGAAACCCGGTGGAGGTGAGGGGTCATGGTTGTGACAGATGTGGGCAGGAGTCACATCTGGTTGGTATAGCATACAAAATAGAGCTAATGGGGTGGGAGGGTGAGGGTTTGAGGCTGGCAGATGTCAGCAGAGGCTGCGTCTGTTATTGACATAGCTGCCATCTTAGGTCTTCTTTTCATCCGTCAGCCGGAATTGACCAAGGATCCCTACTGCTTTGTAATATGAGCCAGATGATGGATCTCCTGCTACAAGGAATGTGCGGGCACATGGACATGTATAAAGGAAACACTTGAACAAACACCCACACACTCACTCTTTAGACACATCCACAAACACAGTTGCACGCGTTAGTGCTCTGTCCTGTTGCTGCTGTCATCTGCCATTTGGATCCATATCACTTGCCTTCCTAAATCTGCCCACATATTATTTTACCCAACCTCAGCTGGGAGAAGAGACTTCATCCTGGGCTGCAAATGGGATCTTTACATGCTAAAGTCATGTTGGATTAAATCCACAGGCTAGCGAGACCTTTTACAGGCTAACTTAAAATGCTGAAACAACTTGCTCACAGCAGCTGATGATTTATGAGCAGCTTAATGTGTAATCATCACATTTCTTTAGCATCAACCTGCCATGAAAAAGAAGAATTAGATCATGTAATGTGTGCAGAACAATAAGTATTAACAATATTACAATTCTGGGTTGAACACGGGTTTCGGTACACTCTAGCAAACCTTCACGTTTTAAGCATTGCCGTTGTACTTTGTGTGGTAAATCAAACACACCTCAAGTATTTCAAGTGACCTGGGTCAACTATTACTGTGTCTCATATCCTCCAGTTTATAGCTGTAGCACACAGTCTGTGCATTAACGAGGGAAAGAAACAGGGAGGGAGGAGAAAGGGATGCGGCAGTGGCAGTCTCATGACTTGCCACATTCCACTGGAGGTCTCTGCAAATGCTTCTGGTCTGAGTATGAGAGATTAGAGAAAGACCTGGAGAGGCCGGCCGAAGTGAGAGCTGATCCCGACCACAGATAGCACCTCTGAGGGCAACAACAGCAGTTACTTGTGATGGTGGTCTGTTGGAAATCTTTATCCAGTATTTTCTGTCCTTGAAAATCTTCTGCATTCACAAAGATAATGTTATCAAGAAAGGGGAATTAAGGAAGTAGATCACTGCTGTTTTACTGTTTAACTAACGCTGCTCTACTTTATCTAGTTTCAGCCATCAAACATTGACCTCAACAGATTTATCATCTTGCTTCTGCAGCTTCCTGTTTTTTTGTCTGTGTTTTTTTGGCCAGTTACTTTATATTTTGGTTCGCTCTCACTAATCAACCTTGTGACCAGCAGCAGGAGGCAGCTGTTCTCAGATAAACAGCTCTCATTAGCGGTGTACTGCACCACACCAAATGGTTAGCAACAATTACAGCTGGTGCACATGTTGTGTCATTAGTGAAGATTTTAGGAAGTTAAGTAAGAAAACATAGTACCATCAATTACAAAACAAAACAAAAAAATCATCCAGAAAATAAAACAAAATATAAAAGAATAACATGACATGATGTGACATGGAGTAGAAATGATAAGTCTGATAAGAGGGATTTTAAAATTTTTTTTAAAGCTACATAAATCTTTTAATGTGAGGAGAGGTTTGTCAAGGTATATGATTCAGAAATACAGGGAGAATTTGTGAGACCTTGTGAAAGTTTTTTCTCTCTACAGCTGCAGGATGTGTAGGATTTTGACATGTTACCTTGTACCAAAGTGCTGACAGTCACTGGAAGCATGGTCCCTAATCACCATACAACACAATGCCAAGTTAAAATGGTATTAACTTGACAATAATACTGACAATTTCTGCTCTAGGTGCTCCATTCTGGATGACTCTCACAGGATTTCTTTTTAAATTTTGGGTGCAACTTGCTTCTCTCCTTCAGGTACAACAATCAGAACTATTTGAGGGAATAGAGTTTCTGAGTGTCTAAAACAAGGCCTCTCCATCCTCTGAATTTTCCTTGTTTTCACCACGTGATCAGGAGCCAAAGCAAGAGTTATGTTAAACATACTGACTGCTTTTCAGTATTCACTGTATTCTTCAGTTCAATTCAATT
>JAUBNQ010000023.1:19296120-19310785 GCA_032353495.1 Ctenopoma kingsleyae
CAGTCCCAATCCATGCCAGTGTATTTCTATTCAAGATGTAAATCTTTAAACACAGAGTCATAAATATTGTTTACTAAGAAAAACAGCTGAGAACTACAATTTTTACCAAAAGTAACTCAAACAGGAGAAAATAATGTATTTGTTGTTGATTTTAATACATTTCATCTAGCCTCAAAAACCAAGATTGGACACCACTGGGCTACACAGACAACACTTGCTACTAGGATCAATTCACTGCCATTTTTGATTTCTTTCTAAGTGATTTAACTGTGACGACCTACAGCGTTATAACAGAAAACTAACTTCATCCCCACACCTAAGTGCACAGAATGTCGTGAAAGAAACACACCGTTAAGACAAGCAACAGACAGACACGGGCAACCTTTTGTTGCACTCGTAGTCTGGTTTACGTTTTAGATTGTTAACTGTTCCTCTGCATCCAGGGATGTACAATATGTCGCCATGTTACCATGCAAGATATAGAAGCAAATTATTCTCTCTCTCCCTAATATGAACCAAGTTTTCACAACTGTGCTACCATCTTGATCAGACAAATCAGTGCAGCAGCAAAGGGACTGTAAACAAAAGGTTGCTTGAAATTTTTACTGCATTAAGTATTACTGACCTGAAGCTGTACTTTTTCCTAGGGGAAACCATGAAGCATGAGAAAGAGAGAGAGAGTGGGAGAGATAACAGACACAGCAGACATCAAAACACAGCAAAGAGACACAGCAAGGCAAGCAGCACAACACAGACAGATAGCAGAGGAGCTGAATGCGCTGTGGGACTACACAATGAGGCTGCACAGGCTGCAACGTTTTTTAAAGTTTCCAGTTCCACTTTTCATTTCAGTGCAGTTGATAATATTTAAATAAACTGACAACAGAGGTTTGTGGAAATATTTCTCATTTATTTTCAATTAAAGATCAAATCCTTGAGACTTGAGACTTTATATTCTCACTGCTTCCAATGAAATGTTATATAAAAGTAACCATAGACTGAGTAGTGCACAATGTAGATATTACAGTTTCACTGTGCAATGTGAATCAATTATGGATGCATCATATTTATTTCAGCCCTATTATGTAATGCCAGATTTTAGATGAAGAACAGCAGAACAGACTAATGGCAGGAAGAGGATAAAAGGATAAAAAAAACGCTATTGTTCTTTTAAACAATGCTGTGAAAAAGTTTTTGCCCCCTTTCTTGTCATTTATTAAGGAAAAAGCTGTCCAAACCTGCATGGCTGTATATGAAAAGGTAATTGCCCGCTAAAGCTAATAACTGGTTGTGCCACCCTTGGCAGCAACAACTGCAATCAAGCGTTTGTGATAACTGGAAATGAGTCTTTCACATCGCTGTGGAGGATATTTGGCCCACTCTCTCCTCTATGCAGAATTGTTTGACTGTTGGTATGATGTTCTTTTTGGTTCTCCATTTGTAGGTAATGGCTCTCACTGTGGTTCGTGTAAGTCCCAAAGCCTTTGCCGCATAGTGTGTTGCTTTTTGAGATATTTTAGCTTCACTTTGTCACACAGCTTTTTAAGTGATCTCTTGATTCAACAGGTCTGACAGTGGACAGAAGATTTGGACAGATTTTTCCTTTTTAAAAAGAAATCGTCCTTTAAAAACTACATTTTATATTTACTTAGGTTGTCGTTTTGTAATATTAATATTTCTTTGATGATGTGAATCATTTAATTGTGACTAATATGGAAAAAAACTAAATACTTTTTTACAGCACCGTATGCTCCAAATGCTTTAACATGGAAACAGAAGCATTTAAAGACATGTTTTATTTCCTACTATGCAAATCTAACTAAATGTTAGATGTTACCACAATACAGACTATAATATACCCAACAGGATTATCTCCGTGGAGGAAAGCAGTCCTGCTATGACAGATTCTCTAGATAGATGTAAATCTTTATATGGATACATCTAAAGTGTTTTAAAGATTATGACATTTGCCCAAGAAGTATAGAGTGCATTAGCAAAGTGCCATTCTGCTCTGGATCCACAGTTATCAGCTCTGACTTTCACTGTGACTGTCTGTGTTCATTCACATAAACATTTGTGCACACTCATGCTCACATGTGCACCAGAAAATCTGGGCATTTTGACTATTCTGAAGCTGTGGTATCAGGGGGAGTGAGACAGATGACTTGATTCTTACGTGTTGTTGACAATCTGCAGCCTGTCGCCTTTTCTAAAGGTCAGATCAGATGTTGTCCGTGACTCATAGTCATACAGCGCCACAAATGTAGTGACACCTCCTGCGAGAAACAACCCACACACAGAAATAGAAATATGAATTTAGGGAACAATTTAATTAAAAACAATGGGACTTTCCATATTGACTTCCATAATCTTAACTTCCATAATGCATGTTTCGTTATTTGCTCGACTAAGTATAAAGCTATAAATCCCTTTGCCTCTGATCCATATATGTATAAAACAATTTGCCAGAACCTAATGAGGAGTATTGATTTGCAGACTCTGAGTGATGAATAGTCCTTGAAGGACAAAGCTATCATATGAGTAATGTTCTATTTTCTGTGTAGTTTTTTACCCCTTCAATGAACTGCTGATCTAAACCTGGGAACTCATTAGATGCACGGCAGGAGGAGGCAGCCAGCAGACCTGCTCCTGAGCTGATCCACACCAACAGCTCTTCACTCTCTGGATGGTGCAACATTAAGCTGACCATCTGGCTGGTCTAGACACATTAGAGTTTAATGTCATGTAAAATCTGGACAAGCTTCAAAGTCTAAGACAAGGTTTTAAATCTGGTTGACAGATTATGATGGAAAAAATAAACAGTATTCAAATATTTTTCTGTGTAAATGTGAGTCAGTGTGAATTTCTCAGTTTCTTTTCTCAGAACTTTTGTGACCTCAAACTGAAAGCAAGCCTGTGAGTCGACTCGAATCAAGTTCTCATTAGTGAATTTAAACATCAGCACATTTAAAATAGACATTCAATTCAAGTATAAGATTGCTTTAGTTTTACTTTACAACTCAAGCTATTAGAGATTATTAATATTTGCTGTCTTACTGAGAGTGAGATGTGAAAATTGATACGACTCATTCTGAACTACTGCCAGTCGAATCCTCTCACTTGGTTAAGTGAAATGTGCAAACCTCTATACTAGCTTTTTTTAAGGATTAAAAATCTGCCTACCACTACACTTATTATTATTATTATTAACTATATATACTTTATTAATCCCCTTGGGGAAATTTGTGTGGACAGGAAGCTGCATTTTAAGCGCCAAGGGTTCGGGGTTCAATCAATATAAAGAAGGATAATAGTGAGCTGTAGAAATAATGGTAGGCAGATTGTGTAAGCTTTGCACCGAGCCAGGTTAGTTGTTCACCCGCTTCCAGCATTTACGCTATATTAACTAGCTTCTCACCAAGAAAACAGGTAAGCCTAGTTCCCAAAATGTTGAAATACTCCTTTACAGTAGTCGAACAGTTTCCCTTAATCAATAATGCTCTATACTACTTCCACACCTATAACCAATATCACTACATGTTTCCTACCTGACAGAGGTCCTCTTTGAGGTGAGGTGACCGTGCCTGTGTGGTCCACGCCTCCAAAAAGTGCCATCTCAGGAGTGTTTGTTGGGGCATGTTGATGCTGCCCTTGATGCCCTCGTCTGCCTGTCCCAACGGCAGGGCTCCTGTTGGGGGTTTGGGTCTGCTGGGCGGGACCCAGATGATGGAAGTGCCCGCTGTCTGAGCCTGTTCCAATGGTGCCATCCAGGCTCATGGAGCGCTGGCCTGGTTCCTTGGGCTTACTCTTTCCCGCCCCCATGTGCAGACCTGGGACGAGAGCCAATGATGAGTAAGACTGCAGTAGTTTCATTCCCAAAGGATTAAAAGGCCTCTTCTGGGTTGTTAGCGTTTCTGTCTCTTATTATATGCCACAGAACTAAAACCATTATTTCACTGACAAAAATAATTGTCAGCTGTTTAATAATTGATTCAGATAATTAAATCCATTGTCATTTTTTGATTTAAACAGAACTTCAGTGTAAGGATTTGCTTTTTTTCTCTATTTTGATCTAATATTTTGGAGTGACAGTGGGACAAAGTAACACATTTAAAATACATCACCTTAGACCTAGAATCTCACTGTTTTCTGACATCTTACCGACTGTCCAACAAATGATAAAAAAAATAATCATTACATGCAAACCTAATTCCATCTTTTCCAATTCAAAAAGTGTCAAACTGAGTGATGCATTTTGTATTTTTCCAAGATTTTGAAGGAACTGAACTAACCTCTGCCATTCTGCTCACTTCAGTAGCAGGAGAAACGTAGCTTACAGGTGGGAACGTGGATGAAAGTCTACCTTTAAACTCTAATTAATGTTAAAATGAATTCTGTCTTGTGCACATCTTGTTTTGAGTGGAAAGATGTCAAACCTCAGAAAAAAATGCTTTATTAATCCAGATGGCAGGTTGTTCATTAACTATTTTAATCCATCCTGATAGGACATAATATTACAATTCATTCCGGAACAGGAACTAACCCTGTTTCATTTCCTATTCATTCACCTTTATGAAATTAAAATTCCTCTTAGCACTATGTGCTGTGAGCCTCACATTCATTTTGCTCTCCTAATCCCCCACAGTGTATCCTTGGAACTATTCCTGGTTCAGTCAGAACCATTCAGCATTCAAACACTCAGAGACACAGCCATTCAAGGTCAATTCTATGGGTTGATTCAATCTGTTCTGAATCAATAAGCATCTACAAAGAAAACCAAGCTTTAAACAATGGAGCAGTAAGATATAATGAAACCCAATGTTAATTCTGGTGAGTTGACAAGGACAGAAACGGTTTCACCTTCTATGGGTAATAGCTGTATACATCTATTATGAAATAAATGCAACAAATCAACAGAGTACTGTCCATCAAGAGTGCAGACAAAGACAAACACATTCAGACAGTCAAGTGAACCCACAGAAAGTTGGAGTGATGTTCACACACTAAGTCCAATTCTACCCTCGAGGCGTTGTAGAGTGACTCACTGCGAGACCGGCTATTTCAGGCCAGCTGAAACAGAGACAGTCATACACACATGAAACAGCCTTGTTCCTTTGTGCATAGAAGTACTCACAGTTCCTGACAGTGTATGTGGTGTGTGTATGTGTGTGTGTGCGCGCGTGAGCAGCTGTTTCTTGGTCTCTGGGAAACGGGGCTGTATCACACACTAACACTCAACCACAGTTGCGGCTCACATCCCTTTTCCAACACATGTATGTATCTGTCTGAGTGTTTCCAACACTTGTGTGAGTATGATAGACAGGACAAGGAGGGTTATTAACAGACGAGGAGGAACTGGCGGTGGCTGGAAAAAGAACGTGTAGGTGGTTGTTGCAGAGACAGCTGAGGCTTAGTGGGTGTTTTAAAGTGTAATGTACAAGAAGAACATAATTACACAGGTATGAGAATTCTCAACGATTTGGTACTACCCCACTGTGGAGAACTGTGGGCACATAAGTTGCTGAGTGTGTGTGAATGTGCACAAGCATGAGTGATTTCCAGCACACATGTACAGTCATGCAAGCTTTGATTCAGCTCCTGCTGGCATGTAATCTGGCGCACTGGGGGGGTTAACGTATTCCATGTTGCAACACTGAGTCACACAGAGATAGTCCCATAGGCCTGCAGCAAAAGACGGACAAGGATGTTTGGGTTGTCTGACCAGTAAATCGCTCGATTTAGTCGGATAGTGTCGGTAATGGACGCTGTGGCTGCTGCCTGCCTTAAAACTCTACCAGCTCACTGATGATCCCACAAACCCATTTATTCACAGTGTATAACATGAGCAAAGGGGGCTGGGACCATATTCTGATGGACTGCAGACTTACCTGATTTTAAACAGTAATAGAGGGACTTATGCAATGGATATATTTAGCAGTTCACATAGTTAAATTTAGCAGGGAGGCAGATACTTTAAGTGTTTGAATCTGAGTAAAACCTACTGTCTTGTCTTGAAACACCGTTGGTGATGTGTATTTTTGGATGGAATTTACCTGTAAACATTAATGATGTTTATGAATGTGTGAAAATTATGTGATGTATGTATGCTGCTGTAGATGATGTAGATTTTCTGTAGAGAAAAAGTACTACATGCTAATATGAAATACTATTAAAAAAACTAGATTTCAGTTCTCTCAAGAGTTTTGCAGTTTTCCTTATTATAATATTCGGGTTGACAATATATTTCATCACAAAGCAGTGCAGACATACTGTGGAGGGATCACTGGGCCTCGTGCAAGAACAATATGTAAAGATGGATTTGTTCTTAACTAACTAAATCTAACTAGACCTACGAACAACTTATGAGATTTTGTGGCATTCACTAATGTTAGGTTCAAGTGAAGTTCACAAGTGGTTCACTACTGTTGTACCTGTCATGAACAGACCTATTTTTAGTGGTCAGCTGACTAATTGGGACAATCTTTGACATTTCTAATTAATCGTCACTGGCCAATGTCTGATCTCATACCAGACAATAAATATGCAAACACATCTGCAGCCTAAATAGAAGATAATTTGACACGTATGTGCAACTGAAAATTGCAGCATATGGATGTTCATACATTTCTGTCTCATTTGTAATTATTAGATAATTCTATTTTATCTGATGCAAAAAGAGAGAAAAAAACAACATCATATTGGCCATCAGCCTACCTCCTTTCTAAAGCTCAGGATCAGCATTGAAAACCCATTTCCATCAACCACTACTTATTATACCTAAGAATTATTATGGCTTGATCTGAATGAATTTAAATGTTTAAATATGATGCATAAATTAATCTGTGACAAAGCACTTCATAAATGCTGCATATCGTCACACTACGACGATTCTATCAGTCCTTACAACATGTATCTGCATTAAATCATTCATTTTTTAAATTCATTACTTTCAGATCTGTTACACCCCTAGACATAGTATATATGATGTTAGGGCTACAACTTACAATTATTTTCATCATCAACTATTCTTCCTGTTGCTTAATTAATAATTTGGTCTTGGAAAAAATATCAATAGAGTGAAAAATGCCAATCACAATTCTCTACAGTGTAATGTCTTCAAAGTATGTTTTCTCCCAAAAGCATTCCAAACCTCAAAGCCCTCAATTTACTATTATGAGCGACCAAATTCTTACATTTGGGAACCTGATAGTGCTTTTGCCGATTAATGGATAAACTGACTAACCATTGGAGCTCTATATAGCAAAAGGAAGTTGAGTAGAGCTAATATCTTCCCCATGGGCAGTTCAGCAGGACAAATATGCTTGATAGAAAAGGGCATTTCAACCCTGATCTACTGGCTGAAGGAAAGTTAAGTTGATTTGGAAAACTTACTAATCATCATGTGTTATAAAAGACACACTAATGAGTAGAGGTAATGACCTTCAACCGGCACTGCAAATCCCAAATGTCCCCATACACTGATGGTAGCATTCATGTCCTGTAAGAGTCACAGCGCACAATTGCAGTGCTTGTTCTCTCTGGGACACTGCACACACAAGATTATCCTTGAAAGCATGTGTATGTAAACAACAGCCCTAGCACTGTAACTGAACCACACGCCTTTACCTAATATGGTGTCAGAGTGTCCTAATAAACAGCAAGAAGCGCTGACATGTGACTTCTTTTAACAGTTTATAAAACATGGAGGAGAATGAATGAGTAAACACGGAACAGCAAAGAACACAAAAGTATACAGTTTGGATAAAAGGTCCAACAGGTACAAATTAGATATTGTCAAGCCTGCAAAAGGATGAAATAGAAATTTAAATAAATAAAAAAAAAAGAGAGAAATGGAAGATGAAGAGAGATTTTAATCCCTTGTGAGTTTCTTCATTTAACAGGAACACTGAAGAATGTGAGAGAAGCAGATTGCACCACAGCTCTACGACTGCCAGAGACTGCAACAACAACAGGCACCTAAGCAGTGGGAGGGCAGAACCAGAACAAGGAAGCAAGGAGGGAGATGAGGAGGAAGATAGGATGGGGGTAACAAAGACACTCTATTTGCGTTGTTTCCCAGGAAACAAAATAACAATAATGAGAAAAAAACCCAGACTTTTGCTTTGTACTGTGCATTTTATGTATCACTTTTAAATTGAAAGGATCAGTTGACTCTTCTTTTTTACTGTATTGTTGCATTTATGTATTTTTAAAGTACTTTGCGTCTTAATTGATTTATTTTAATTGAAAGCACAGGAGATGCATTGCTAGTACGATCAGTGCTACATACGATTTAATGATGTCAACACAGAGATATGCTGACTATGTAATTATAGCTGCCTGGCTGCATTGTGATAACAGAGATTTTAAGGATTAGATACGAATCATGGCAAATACAGGTTTCGTTCAGTGGCTATTCTCTGAGTGGTGTTTATCCCAGAACCCCGACGGAGCGGAAGAGCACTTCAATATCCGCAGTACATTTATCACTAACAAGTTCTAATGTCTTTAGAAGTACGTAGCAGAACTGCATCACATAATGCCAATATGTGCATTTCTCATTTGTATATCTGCTCTAATCTGCCTTGAAGAATGGCATACATCCACACTGTCATTCCAAATCTGATTCCTAAATTTCAGTTTGTTTTAAAACAACACTGATGTTCCCATATGAAGTTTCAAACAGTCTCTGACCACTGCAGCTGTATCTTCTGTGCATAGAAGTTCAGACTGTTGGTCCCTCCTCTATTTTAGTTTAGACTGAAATATTTCACAGGTTCATGGTCCTCAGATGAATGCTTTTTACTCTGGTGTTCCCCTGACTTTATTGTAACCAGTAAATGTCCTAAATGTCCACCTAAGAAGGTGAAAATGTCAAACATTATAGCTGCTAAACCTCAGCCTGTGAATACTATCAGTGCAAGAAAGCATGACGGTATACAGTGGTAAAATAACTTACATCGGAAGATCCTCACCTGATTAGACTCTCTGACTGCTGAAGCATCATTTTGGCTAAATTTGATATTAGAATTGATTTTTAGCACAGATCAAGAAGGACAGGAGAGGCAAAACCTGGAATTGGGGTTAACGGGTGATCTACAGTCAATGTTGTGTTTCAGCACTTAATATAATTATTTCCTCGTTTACCTGCAGATTACATCAAGTTGTTGATTTTTCATTTTTGGGTACTGAATAGATACTTTAGTTCTATACCGTAAATGCAGCAATCAGTCAAATGCTGAATACTTTGTTTTAAAGTGCTGAGTTTAAATGCAACGTTTGAGGACAATGCTTAGGACAACTATGATTTTGCAAGGGGTTCTTTCTCATGTCTGACACTTGCTGTACATTTCAAGCACTTGAGCACATTTGACCACGACAAACCTCAGTGAGTCACAACAGACGGTAACAGCTCCCACTGTGCCGCGGAGAGTGCAGTGTGCTCGAGCCAATGTTTCAGTCGAATGGGAAAATTACAGTTTGCCCAGGGGAGGGGAGGTGGCAGCGAGGGGGGCGGGGGTGTGTGTGGGGTCGAGCAATGATGATTCCTCATGATCAAAACAAGAGGAAATGTGCACATTACTGTTAATGTTGTGTCCTGCTATACACTGGATGATAACATGAAACATGCATCCCATATGTATAATGCACAGATCCTCTCTCAATAACTCGTGTCAGAGGGAGAGAGGATTGGCAGATGATACGTGGAGGACCAAACAAAAGATAATGTAATCACATAATTATCAAGTCTTGTCCTGTTTGAGCATCGTGGATGATCAGATCAGATCTGTGGTATTTTTCCCCAAATCTTTTCTTTCCCCACACACTTTAGAGGTCTGAGCGTGTGTCTCGCTCTCCCACCTCATGTCCATTTGACCTCAGCAGCAAACACAGAGGACAGGCAAAAGGAAGAGGACATGGAGAGACGAGGACTGTGGCACTCAGCTGATAAAACCCATTTCCGTTTTCTCTAATCTTTCACTGGTGGCTCCGGCTGGACCAGACTATGAGAAATGGCTGCTAAAGCTTGATTAATTTCATGAAAGAGGACAAAGGGTGTGAAAAGACGCCATGAAGACAGTGCTACCACTCTCTCAGCCAGTGATTGACATTACAAATTCATGTGTCTTTTATTATTTAGGGATACTATCAAAATCATTTTAATACACAGCCTCTTATTGTCATTTACATTTCCCAAAATGTGTATACATGACATCCTAGACATGTAGTTTTCCTGCGTTTTGACAAAAAAGGGTAATGGAATTGTTTATTTTTCAGCAGAAATGGGAAAATCTTCTTTTTTATATCTTTCATGAACTGATTATGTTTGGGAATTGAACTGCTTACCACGCAAAACAACACATACGTAACCTTGAAACTTCTGATCAACTATAGGTCGAAGCAAGTATATTTTTGGTTCTTCTAAGGTTGTCCAGTAAAAATGTTGCCATATGGAAATTAGCTGGAACTCATCCAAAGCCCAAAACCAGCTGTAAACAGATTAACCACGTAATTAAAATTTCCAAGGGATTAAACACCAGTTATTGTAGCAAAGCTGCTTTCAAAGAAACAAGGGGTGGGGTAGTAGCTGCCTACAGGAGAAGCAGCTGTCAAAATGATAACGTCTTTGCTATGGGAGGCAGTGGGGGAAAGGAAAAAAAAAAACATTAAAAAAACATTCACATTCGGTGTTTCCCAAACTGATTCACATCAGGCACGCAAACGGGGATTTGTGAATGGAAACAGGGATAAAAGGCGACAAACGCTGCCGTGACTACCGTCGGCTTCTGTTCACATAAGCGCATATGCGGCCTGATGAATCAAAACAGGTGCTGTTACAGCTCCATTTTGATTTTCGATGGATTCCTGCCTTTACTTTCTGCGCGCAGTCGATTTACTACGTCTTTCGCTGAGTATATTTGGCCGTGAGAAAGATTTTTTTTTTTTTAAATATAAAATTTTATTAGCGTGGTTTTCATTTCTTGTGGGGTGTAGTAAATCGTCTACAACGCAGCCCCCAGCTGGCACAGACACAGTGGCACTGACCAAATGTGCGAGCAACACTGACTGAATGGCCTGTGCAACAATGAAATACAACTCAGGCTGAGGGGGGGGGGGGTTTCATATGCTGCGTGGAAAACAACCGCATGAGAAAATATACAGCACAACACCATAACCTCTGAGTATAATGCAGCGTGAAATCTAAATTCCTCGCATTAAAAACGTCGCAAGCTCTAATTAACTCACCTTTGACGCGCCTCGAGATTCAGCGAAAAATCAGAGACGCGCAGCGAGGAGCCGTGTTAGATCCTTCTGGCTGTCCTCATTAGAGAAATAATGGAAGCGGATGGACAGTTGCTGTGGAAACCTCGGGCCAGCCACGAATCCCATTTAGCGTAATTCAGCAGAAACGGAGAAGGAGGAGGTCATCACGGGGACTGCCTTCGGGAGCTGAGGGCACAGCTGCCGGGCGGCTGCGGTGCGATGGGCCGGACAAACACTAACACCCACTGTGAAGTAGCCTGTTCAGCTGGGAAGAGTCGACGGCGCGGCACATTCATGCGACGGAGCAGGAGCGGTGTGCTGTGGAGAAGACATGCCTCGTAGGGGGAAAAGCTACGGGGCAGTGCATCACTGACGAAACACGAGAGTGCAAATGTGATGAGGTTGGATTTTACGCTTTTTACGCAGGAATGGCGGAGCCGAGAGGATTCACGTCGCATTTGCGTAACGCTAGAGCGTTGGCACGCGTCGTGTGGCACGATAACACCCCCGTTTAGCTTTTAAAAAAAATCTAGCCACGAGTAAGAAACGTTTCTATAAAAAGCGTAGTTGTATAGATGCAATATAGTGATGTTGTTGCGCTATATTATGAACAGGGTATTCTACATGATTGTAAAAGTCAATGTGATTTAATAATAACCTTTTATTTTGGCGGGTATAGAACCACTTCCTGTTTTGTATATTTCGTCAGTTTCTGTGTTCTTGATGACAATATTAGTATATTTTGGAAGACGTATGAATGACAACTGAAATGATAAGACAGTAGATTTTCATATAGGAGACGTTCTGTGTTAACAAGACGTACAGCGCTCATTTTATTTTGTAAGTGTCTGTATTCACTACGTGTTGACGAGCTGCACTTCCTCTCTCAACACGGTGAGTCCCCGGGACACATTTTATAGTTTATTCTGTTGTGCAAGTATTGTGACGTTACATGAAAACATTGTTAAGTCGTCATGTTGATATTTTATGGGTTTGAGTTGCATTTTAATGGACTCTCAAGAGTAAATCTGTTAAGTAGACAAGTATTTGAGACTTGTTAGCAAAATTTTAAATATCTCTTAACAAGAAAACCTACGAATGCCTCTTTTTTTTTTTTTTTTTTAGTAATAAATTGATTAAAGACAGAGGGAGGTGAGGTGTGCGTCTCATTTCTACATCACACAGAGTCAGACCCACTACACAGATGTTCATGGTTGTCCCTCTTGTTAGCATCATACCTTGCTAGCAAAGCGGTTGCTAGGCGACTGAGTTTGTTTCCTACAACTATGCTGATATTTGAAAGATTAAATAGCTCACAATGTTACGCATAACATAAACATAAAATAGACAATACAAATGTAGTTTCACGAAGAAAGCATGATGTATTCTGACATATAAAAAGAGTAAATACAAGGCTGGGACATAATTGCAGCCTGACTCATTAAACTAAAGTGAAATTTAGCACTGAATAAACTACTAACAAATAATAACAAAGGGAATGACTATGTAATGCATTTGTCTGTTCTCCACACACAAATCCATCAAGCAGTGATATTCAATTATAAAAAAAATATAAACAAAAAGAAATGCTAAACCAGTCAGCACAAGCCATGATAATTTGCTCCCTTATAATACTGTGAATGTGAATGAGGAGAATCCAAGGTCATTCTGAAAAGTCAAGTTCAATGCACATTATTTATTGTTTTAATATAACACTAGTGTTTAATATATCTGTAGTGACAACTGCATTGAGAATTGCTAATGCTGACTCACTGATAACTGCACACAAGCATTCACACAGGCAGGTTACATGCACAAAGTTCTCTATCGCTTCTTTTTGCTCTCTTTCTTTGGCTTCTGTCGAGTTTGAGGTGCGGGTCCTTTAGGTTTCTTCATATGTTCACTGGCCTTGCCATCAGTGGACTCGGTCTCCTCCTGTAGAACAAACACAAGAGGCATAAAACACCCTGTTACTTCAAAAGAAATCCTGAGTCACTGAAATGTGGTGTGAAAATACATGACTATGAAGCATGATTAGATACGTTTGTTTTGAAGTCCTATTTAAATAATGCTTTTGCTGACTAACACTCACATTATATGCCAAGGTGTTATTTTCCAAGTTAATCTTGTCATAAAGGTGTGCACAAGTGGTTAGCAGTTTGTGAATTTAGTTCGTTAATTCATATTTAGGCATTGTAGTTCTACAGCTTGCGATTTTCAAGCTATCTCAATTTCTGTAAAATAATCTAAATTAAACGGACAATTGAATGAAAATCACAGAGTTTTTGGGACACACACCAAACAAAAGAAATTCTAGCGTGTTTCAGCAGTTTTCTCTGTTAGCACAGTTTCATTGAGTCTTTCCTATTGTTCAGGCAGCTAAGAATGGCAGCTGGATGCTGTGAAGGATGAAATGGCGACATACTGTGGAGTGCAATCAGTGCATCTGATGACTATGTCTGAAAATAGAATAATTAGATGGTGGGTTTAATTGCTCCTGTCTATAAATAATCTCTCCTGACAGTTAATGTAGAGATTGTGAAAGTAACCCTTGGTGGTGCTGTCTTCATGTCAAAAATATGCATAACTCTTGCTCATTGTTCATTTATCTATATTTTAGAGACAGAAAGCCTCTTTAAGATCTGTTTACAGAATAGATGTATAGCAGAAAGTGTGATTTATCAAGGTACAGTGCTAACAAAGAGTAGAGCAAAGTACTGTTGTATCCCATTAAAGCCAAGCTGCAACAGACAACTGAGTGCTTGCTTGGCATATTATTCACATATACATGTAATTTAAACATTTCAGTATGTGACATGCATCTTGTCAGATAAACACTAATTTGCACTGGCTACAGATTAGCAGTCTAGTAAGTGAACAGTGTCATTACACAGTCAGAATAACTGTGATTTCTTCTAGAGCCAAATACATGTAAATCCTAGTTAGGAGTATACAGAAAATCTCAATTTGCACTATGCGTCAAGTCACAAGTCTACTACTTTTAAATGTGGAAAAAACTATTTTACATATAAGAAGCATTTTGTTAGAAATGTCTGAATAATTGTACATAGGGGTGTGCAATATATCATTTTCAATAATATCGAAATTCTTATTTTGACAATGAGGCAGAAGGCATTATCGAGTTATTGACCCCACTTGGCAATAAACAGTTTCAAAAATTGATTACGCTGTGTTACTCAAGTTTTACTAGTGCGCCTCTCTGCTCCAGATTGATGCATTGATTCATGCTAGTGTTAACCTGCCGCTGAGCTATGTCAGAAGAAACAGAGCCAGATGAACAAGCTAACAGTTTTGCAGTCATTGTCTTCCTCTTTAGAGCTGGTGACAAGACGTGGGTCTTCGTCTCTCGCCTGGAGATGGTTTGGTTTAAGAGGGAGGA
>JAUBNQ010000023.1:19370168-19397378 GCA_032353495.1 Ctenopoma kingsleyae
TTTGTTTTTGTGGGGTTTTTTCCATTTAGTGATATTTTCAAATGTAATTTTTGTATTATGTTAAATGTTTTTATACAGATTGCGTATTCGAGTGATCATGAGTTCTATGTAAATCATTAGAAATACTCTGATGATTCACCATGCTTTTTCTTTTTCTGTCAGATGATCTGAGTGGTGATAAAGATGTGCTGCTGCAAACTGGGTGTCCTGACTGCCTTGTTACAAAGGGGGATGATGCTGTGGAAACTTTTCTACTCTTCAGTAAGGAGAATAGAGGAATAATAAAAACAAAAAGGGGATTATATAATTCTAGTAACGGTGAAAGTAAACTTAATATGTGACTGACACTCTCTTAATATTCTTAATATGTGCTGAAAGACTAATAATTCCTTATTTCCATGTGGGTTTACTTCTAGAAAACTATATGATTTTATTAAGACATCTATAATGATAATTCTGTGTGTAAAGTAAGAAACAGCTCCAACTGACAATAACTATTAATAATTATTGAACATATAGCCTTGTATAATTTTAAACAGCCCAAGATATTGACTTTCATTGTCTTGTGTTGTTCAGTCAATAGTTCAAACCCCAAATGTAATCCTTCTAAAAAAGATATCAAGCAGCTTTTGCTTTAAAAATACCAAAACAATCATTCAGTTATAGAACTGGTAAAGAAAAAAGGTTAATTAAAATAACTGTCACTTAGCTTTAATAATTAGTTGTAAATGCAAAGTGCAGCTTTGACTGATGAGAATGTGCATGTACTGGTTAAAACTAAAAACTGAAATGTGACCTGCTGATGACTCTATGACATATTAAGAGGTGAACAAAGTGTGAATATGTAATATATATACGGTATATAGTGTGTGTGTGTAGATATATAGATAAGACAAGAATATCACTTCATCTCAAATGTGTCACCTGTTGAACAGGTAGGAGAAAGACTGTCACTGATGCTGAGCTGAAGGAGTTTGAGGCACAGGCAGAATGTCTTGGCTGGTCCAAACCACAGATCTTGAACACAGATCACGGTAAGAAGTGAAAAAATTTATTTTTTATGTAAAATATTATATAAAAATGGTAAATGAGAGAATGCAATATAAGTACTTTCATTCAGTAATTAGTAAGTAGTAATAATTCTTTTAAATTTTTGTTTTTGCTCCATGCACAGAATATGAAAACTGCAAGTCACTTGATGATGATACTGATCTTGATACTGCAGAATTATGGCGCAAGATGTATCAAAGACTGCAAACCGCATATACGGTGCCTCTTCAGTGTCTTACAGAGAACCTTTTCTATGATATCTCCAAGTGGGTTAAGGAAGAGTGGGATAGCCTTTGGTGAAGGCACTAATATAACAAATACACACTGATCATGTTTATGTGAAATGGTGCAACCTTTTCATTACTGTTTGATTTACTGTTTTAAGCTACATACTCTCAAAACCACGCCCGAAAATGGGGGGACAACTGGGCCCTCCAACACAAGAAATTATCGAGAGGAATCATTTTCCAAAATGGGCCTATTTGTCTATTAACAAATGTGTAATATTTTAGTGACATATAGCTTTTTTCTTTATAATACCAATAGTTCAATAATACCCCCACCCCTACATAAATGGTTTGGCTACAGACAAAGTTTATTTAGTGCTCTCCAGTAAATTGTCTAAATGTTCGGTCAGCGTAAGTCCTGTGCACAGAAAAGAAAAGAGAAGAGAAGAGGGAGAGGTTTGAGAGGTTTTATGTAAAACCAGGTGATGATGATGAGGCTGGAACAAGTGGAGCGGGGGAGAAAGCGACGGACAGTCACATCATTACAGAGCAAAGTAAACAACAGCACGTAAACGTTTAGCAGACTCTAACATGACCTAACTGTCCAGTCCAGCTCTAGTTTAACGTGTATAAATCTTGTATAAAAGCCACAACATGTTCTCCCTGACATAAACAGCTGAGTGCGGTAGCTCCATCAGAGATGAGGGAGGTCCGACTCCAGCAGCAGTCTGCTGGAGACAGTGGAGCAGGGGAACCAGCTGAGGCGTGTTGATCAGGTGACAGAGAGAGAGGAGGAGAACGATTCACTTTTTGAGGGAGGGTCTGCTTGACCTTGAGCGAAGAGAGAGATTCAGGCTGAGAGAGAACCGACAGAGCGAGCTGACGACGGTGGGAGGGGCTTGGTGCCCCATCAGAGAGCAGGAGACTGATCAGAATAATTACAGCGATCCTGCATTATGACCATCTAAAATGACGACTGTGATAGAGTGAGCAACATACGTGAGATGGCAAAACGAACGGTAAAGTCACGTTACAAACACTGGGGTGGGCATCTAAGACAGCCAAGACTGTCCGCTGGCCTGCTCAAAACTAACCACACCCTTCATATCTCCCATTTGACACTACAGTGCTTTTCACATCAAAGACAATATTTTCTCTTTTTTCTCTTTCTTGCGGCGACTGGTGAAATTATATTTTTTGGGGGGGTGTACTTTTGCAAGTCAGTTTTATGTTGCACTATAACCACATATCACCACTTGTGTAAGCCAAAGCACCAGTATCATGCATCACACTACTTTAAATGATTAAATTAACATAAAAATACACAGTCTGTGTTTTCAGTCATTTACTATTTATAAGTCTCTCCTTCAACTGACAACATACAATCAAGGAGCTCATTCTGCACTGTCTCAGATGTCGCCTTAAACACAGTAACAGTTTGCAGGTACTGCTGCATCCACAGATCCAACAAAGTCCACCAGAAAATACTACAGAATTATATGCAGTTCAGTTCAGTCGCGGAAAACGAGTGAAAATATTTTTAAACTACACTTGAATGCAGATTATACACAGTACTCACGGTCTGCATAATGTAAAGATCATTTATAAAAATTTTCAAGTTTTTGTAAAATTATTTTATGTAATCTTCTTCTTCTTCATGTGAGACAGGTGGGGCAGCTTCTATTGACGAGCCGCCACTGCTTTCTTGTTGTGTGATTATATGACTTGTTATCAAAATACTGTATGAACTTTAGTATTGGTTTTATCCCATAAAATGGCAAATATGCCAATCTTCTAATGTTTTGACCTGAGAAAGATGCTGGTGCTGAATGCTGAATGGTGCTGCTTTTTAAAAAGTCTCACACCGACTGTACATGCTGCCTATTTGAGAAGAAAATGTTGTTCATCGTTTAATTTTTGAGGTCTTACTTGATTCCATGTCAATGAATTTAAGCTTGTAAATATATAAAATTATATATTATAAATAAATGTAAAACTGATGTACAATTCAGCACAAACTCACCAAACCTTGTCTGAGTGGAAGCTATCGCACAACTGTTTTCAGCGACAGAATGACAGCGAGCTTGTGTTTACTGTATGTGTGTGTGAGAAAGAGATTTCAGGAGCTCTTTAAATTTTGAATGAACGCTGTAGGTGGTAAATGTAGAATTAGGTGGTTTTGAAAATAAATTTAAACCACATTGAATCCTTCCTGTCATAGACCCCTGATGAGTTTATGGTCTTTGAATTGACATAAAACCCTTGAAATATGCATACAATTTATATATAATAATAATAATTTACATTTATAGCTCAAATGGTAGAGGACTTTTGGTGCTATAATAACAATAATAAAAAAAGTAGCATGAAAAACCTTTCCAACAGATGACTTGGGCAACTTTGCAGCTGCACACAAATGTGACACATTTTAAAAGCTCATTTCAGCTGATAAACAGGTTTAAAAACTTATCTTGCTAAGAGACAGATGCACCAAGGGATCAGGGTTCAGTGTCTTGTCACCAACCATGAAGTTTGTAGACTGTAGATACTGCCGATTGCACCACGGTTACCCTTTCAATAATTTCTCACCCATCTGTATTCCACAGCTAACCATAAACCTATAAAAAAAAGATTATGTGTGTCTGATAAACCACAGGAAAAAAACTGGACCATCCACTAAAACAAAAACAAAACATGAGGCAGTTGTATTAAACGATGTGTCTGTATAGTCATGAGTTAAAGATGTCATTGTTAAAAACAAGAATGCACACAAGTTTCCTTCACTCATTTTTGCCCACACCGTACTGTTGAGGTTTATGTGTGCTCTCTGAGATCCTTGATATTCTCTTTGCATGAAATATACTGTCTTCATGTCTTCAGGTGTGCAGTCTTTTGTGTTTTGATCACAACAACTGGGAGTTCCTCTCAGCTGAGTTCACTTTTTCTATTTTCATTGGTGGATGATTACTGATTTGAGTCTGAATGTGATGTGCTCTGCCCTATAGCTGTTTTTACTGATATATATGCAGTATAGCTACAGATATGAAAAATCTAACCAATACCCAGCCTGTTGTAGTGGTTTATTCTGATGTGTTAAGAAACAAGCTGTTGGTGCAGCTGATGTTGTGTTTGTACAGATGTTTATGTGGTGCAGGCCACTTGCATGCTTACATTTCTCTCTAAGCTTTCTTATCTATTTATTTAGGTATTTTATGAGGGTCTGTCCCTCACCTTCACCGACCAAAGTACAATCTCAAGCAGACACACGGCAAGTGGGTCTCAAGACCACACTATATATTAATTTTAAATGTTACTACTGGCCAGGACAGTACAGTGCTCTAGCATTAGACCACACTCAACATAAACCCTTTTTAGTATGAACACTTAGGGGTTAAAATGTAATTTATTTTGTCACCTACTTACACTGTGAAAACACTACATCAACAAAACTTCCTTACTTATCAGTGTACAGTATGGATTTGGGCCACGTTGTAAGTATGGTTTGACCAAAGAACTGAACCCTTAAACGCCATCCTCTTATGAAACAGCAAAGCAGATACTAAACACAACAACCCTAAAGCCCCCTCACAGTCAGTTTAGCTGGTCTTCTATACTCTCAGTGAGGGGGGGGCACATCTTAGAGTGACAAAGTGGTATCAGAGACATGATGAATACTTTGTGTGTAGCTGTTGTGCTGAGTCTCATCTCATTGTGCCGGCCTGCACCACTGGCCTGTGACAAGCTGGTGAAGCCATTGGACAAAAGTCCAGATGTAAGTATTTTTCCACATTTATAACATTTAAGTTGTATTTTCTGAACTGCTTTATTAGAGAAAGCTACAGATACTTTGAACCAGCTGGACCTGTTTGGGCTATATAAGTGTTTTTCTTAGATTTGTTGTGGGAAAAAAAAAAATTAAGAATAAAAATAAATAAAAAATTCCAGATTCTTGCCAAACATTCACAAAATCAAACTAAATAAATTTAATGACCTTCTACTGTTAATACAGTTGTCTGGGAGTTGGTACCTCGTAGCCATGTCCTCGGACAACTGTTTGATTCCAGCATTTTTCAACGCATTTTTTTGGCCAAGTATTGCAGTGGACGTTACCGAACAGGTCACACCAAACATCTATGAAGCCAACTTTAAAATTAGAATGTAAGACATATTTTTTCAATATGTTTTTACTTCAAAGGTGTTGACATTAATCTGAAAATTAAATTACAATTAAAATACATCAAACTGTATTTGGGCATACTATATGATCATGTTCTCTCTAGTGTTTCTTTCTAAAAATGTTTTTCAAATCCTTGTCAGGCATGGATGTTGCGCTACTGACCCTCAGCCATTTTTCTTTGAAAACAACAAAATCTTTGATGTTGACAGCAATAGTAAGAGTTTTGTTGACTATATGCTATGCAGTGGTATATGCTATGACTCTTTAGCTTGTTCACTTGCTTTTTCTCTCACAGTCTGTATTTCAACAAATGAAAAATATAGGCTTTGATAAAATGTTAGAGAATATTAAATAAGAATAAAGAAAAAATGAATTTAGACAATATAGAGATTATGCTAAACAAACATCACATCTAAGCCATAATGTAGATTTTAAAAATATTTGCAGCACACTGTTGCACTTTGTGTCTGTTAAGATGTGTCACTTGTGTTTTGTTTAATCATGTGTATACAGTAGTCATTTTTTATTGTGTAAATAATTATATTTGTATTTTTCATATGTTCACACAGATTAAGTATTAGCTAGATCAAGAATTGAATATGAACAGTTTAATGTGATGTTACCATCTGCACTCATTATGTTTCCATAAGATGCCCCAACAGGTGATCCAGATGTGTTGCTGCAAAGTGGATGTCCTGACTGCCTTGCTGTTAAGCAGGATGACACCATTAACATGTTTCTGCTTCTCAGTAAGGAGAACAGACAGATAATATGAGATTATTTTTGGGCGCCTGGTGATGTAGCTCTTGGTTTGAATCCACCAGTTGACCGGGTACATATTCGAAAGGAGTTTGCATTGTTCTCTGTAGGTCTGCATGGGTACTCCTACTCCTGCCCATAATCAGAAAAAACATGCAGTTAGAGTAAGGTTTGGACTCTAAGCTATCTGTAGGTGTGAATGTGAATATTTATCTGATTCTACAGTATATGTTAACCCCTGTAATAGACTGGTAACCTGCCTCTCATCAAAAACAGCTGGGATTGGCTCTAGCACCCCTCTAACCCTTAACAGGAAAAGGATGATAGATAGATGAAAATCTTTTTTACAATAATAGTGATGTATAATATTACTGATACTGTGGAAAGACTTCCCAATTCTCAGACTATTGTCCTTGCTTAGCCCTTCATATTTTAAGATGTCATGGAAGATTTCCAAGTGGAGATACCCTCTGTTAGATTTAAGAGATTAAATGGAAATGGACCCAATAAGCAGACCTGAACCAGAGAGTAAAAATAGTGATAAGGATCTTTATGGGGAGAAAGAGCAGTTATAAAAGAGGAGAACTGATAGCTGCCAATATTTTCCTCAATTAATCATTTTGTCTTTAAAATGCCAGAAAATTATATCATTTTCTGCAGACCAAGAGGAATACACCAAATGTCATTTTGTTCAACTAACAAACCAAACCTAAAGTGTATTCAGTTTCCAATGATTTAATACAGATTTGAAGGAGCAAATGTTGTTGTTTTGCTCTTCAAAATCTACAACCATTATTCTTAGAACACCTTTGAGCAAAAATGCTAATGTCAGAATTGTAATGGTTGTGTTTATCAGGACCCAGAAATGCAATCAAGCATGCCAGGAGAGTTATAAACGTTTATTGAAAAAACAAACAGTAAATATTACTGAATGGAGAGGGGATAGGCTGGATGTGGCAGGGGAAAAGTAGAACAGAAGGGGGGTCACAGCTACAACAACCAGCACATGGAGTCAGTACTGTTGGTAAGGCAGAGACAGAGGAGAAACACATTGCACAAGCACTCACTGCCACAATATGCAGAGTTAAGGGGAGAGAGATGAGACAGACAATCCAGAATCCAGAAATTCAAATCCAAAAACAGGTCCAAATCCTCTTCAACTAATAACACAGTCCACAGGTCCAAAGCCAAATCCAAATCAACAGTCAAGAGATCCAAACGGGATCAGGCTTTCCAGGGCCAGAGAGACAGAGAGTCTAGAGCAAAGGGACCAGAGGTAGAGAGCAGAATCCAGAGCCAGAAAGCAGAGCCCAAGACACAGAATCAGAATATGACTTACAAATCTGGGAAGGGCACATAGGCAGGCAGAGTTGGTAAAAGGAGTTCAGGTAAAACAGGTGAGCTGTCTGGTTGATTGGATCAGTGAGAGTAAAGTTGTTGAGAAGTAGGATATTGCAGGATTTCAAAATAAAGGCCTCTGAACAGCAGAATCATGATAACCATACTAACATTCTCACAATGACAATGCTAACATGTTAATGTCCAGTGGGTATTATATTTACCTTGCTCACCATCAGGAAACATCAACAGGTCCTCCACTTTTAACGCAGTGCAGTGGAGTGAGATAAAATAAGAATATCATTACAAGACTTTAATCTTTAATGTCACCTGTTAACCAGGTAGGAGAAAGAACATCACTGCTGCTGAGCTGAAGGAGTTTGAGACACAGGCAGAATGTCTTGGCTGGCACAAACCACAGATCTTAAACACAGATCATGGTGAGAAATGAAAAGTAGAGTAACTGACTAGTAATATTTGTAAAATAGTATGAGTCATATATGAGTATATATGATAGTATGGCTCATATATGAGGTTTATGAAACAAAATTGAATGTAGTGTCACTGTAGAATGATATTAATTCCTACATTTTATTCTCTGTGACGTACATGATATTTTTATCTTATGTAGTACAGAGCAAACAAGCAATGGTAAAATGGAAGATTATGGCTTTGTTACTTATGTGAACTCTCATGTATATTAGAGAATGCAGTAGTACTTTTATTCATGTTTTATTGTATAGTTTTTTATTGTCTTCATATTGTCTTGTTTGCTCTGTGCACAGACTATGAAAACTGCAAGGCACTCGCTGATGACACTGATGATACCTCAGCAATGTCAGACATGATTCATCAAAGACTGCTAGACACATATGCAGTGCCCTTCAATTGTATGTCTGAGAAATTTCTTTATTACCGCCGTGTTGGCTATGAGTGGGCTCTGCAAAAGTGGAAAAGCCTTTGGTGAATGCATCAGTGTACTACTATTATAAATATACAGACAGACATAAATAGACAAAATGTGTAGTTTTTTGTCACCATTCTCACACATAGCAGTTAGCGTTTTCCATGTAGCTGCTAGTCTGTTCATGTTTTCTCACTTTATCAGGAAAATGTATTAAATCCGTATTACCTGTCTGAATCCAGACTCATTCTTTTCCTGACAGCTGACAGAGGGGGCAGGTGAAACAAACCAAAGCTCTGGTCTCAGGACAGACAGTTAGTCAGGACTTCTTCTCAGACCAGTTTCTGAAGAAAGACCGAGTGTAATTTCTCTCTCTGTCTTGTGTTAGTTATTTGATTTTGATGTCTGTCTGGTGATGTCCAGAATCTTTAATCTTTTCCTCTGGGGTTCTTCTGTGGAAAGATTCACGTTTTAGCATCTGAATTAGCATTATCCATGACAAAAAATGCTCCTCTGACTGACTGTAAACAAAACTCAAGCGCTGTAAACTTCTGGTTGACTTACCAGGTCTGGAGCTGAGACGGCAGTCTTTGGGTTCAAAATTTTGTGCCCCAAGTTTCTCCTATACTTTGTATAGGAGGGGGTTCCAATGCGCATGCACCAGTTATAGTGTGGGTCTATGGTAAAGATTTTTGCGCCCCCAAAGGAACAGGAAATACATCACACGATCGTTCAGTTGCGGTAAATGAGTGAGAGAACATTTTTAAACTACACTACACTAATGCCGATTATACACAGTACTCACAGTCTATATAATATATAGCTCGTTTATTTACATTTTCTAATTTTTTTAAAATTATTTTATGTGATTCCTATCTTCTTCTTCTCCATGTGAGACAGGTGGGGCGCAGCCCCAGCACCCTCTATTGACGGGCTGCCACTGGCTAACAATGGTCTACTGTGCTTTTTACAGGAAAAATCCAATACTGAAAAGTAACCCTTTACTGATGTGTAATATTGTGGGAATACAATTGGGCGGTACGGTGGTGTAGTGGTTAGCACTGTCACCTCACAGCTAGAAGGAGGGGTTCGATCCCCGGGTCAGCCGGCCTTTCTGTGTAGAATATGCATGTTCTCCCCGTGTCTGCGTGGGTTGTCTCCGGGTGCTCCAGCTTCCTCCCACCATCCAAAGACATGCATGTTAGGTTTACTGGTGACTCTAAATTGTCTGTAGGTGTGAATGTGAGTGTGCATGGTTGTTTGTCTCTATGTGTCAGCGATGGATTGGTGACCTGCCCAGGGTGTACCCCGTCTTTCGCCCGAAGACAACTGGGATAGGCTCCAGATGATGACTCTGATCTAAAAATTCATCCTTGAAAGGTTTGGCTATTTTCCTGTCAACATGTAGTGTGGAGTCTGGTCCAGAGAGACAGTCCTCCTGTACCAGCAGCAAAACTGAACGATACAGTTAGGTATGTAGTACTGTGCAAACAACAGTGTCCAGCATTTTTGACTCAAGCTTGATTTAATCAAAAAACATTTCTAATGCTACAATAAATTATAGCCCAATTGAAATTCCCTTACAAAGTATGATAAAGTCCTGATTTCATAATAATAAATGTAATTAAAGTGTGCAGCTCTGCCCAGGTCAGTGCATCAACAATACCTGTAATGTGATTGATTAGCATGTGGCCTGCAAGTGTTTATTTTTTTGTACTTTTATCAGACAGCAACAAAAGTTCAAGCACACACACTGTCAAATCATACATTTAAGTTGGTATTCCATTTTAGAAAAAGTACCAACTTTTCTGGAAGTGGGTTTTATGTTATATTTATTTCAATATACTTTATTTTGTCATCTAATCCCAGTGTCAAAACAATACCTGATAAAAACCTAACCAAAAATTGTATTTTGTATGGACTTGTCTAAATTTGGAAGAACTGACCTTTAATGTGCACACACTATAATCCAACGAAATATCAAAATAAACACACAAAAAGCATGGACTCTGTATTGTCTGTTTTGGCAGCTGTAGTGCTTGTTTGTTTGACATTTGGCATACAAGGCTTATTAGATATTATGAAATTTGGGATGATCTGCTGATCAGAAAAACTGCAGCCAGATCTCTGCTAATGAACATACAACATACTGTACCTCTTCCAAGAAGGATATTTTTAATCAGTCTCTGCATTATTATAAACATTTTGTTGTAATTTGATGTTATGGTAAATGGATTCACTTAATTTTCTTTTGCACTTCAGACAGAAATTTTACAGCTAAGGAGCAACTTGTAATGTTGTAAATAAAAAAACAAACTTCTTTTTTAAGCAGATGAACAGGTCAGTTGAAAACATTTCAGGTTTGGTGGCATAATCTTAGTATTATAAAAATATGTGTCTCTGATTCATATTATACATGTAATGTCTCCATATTCTGTGTATTTATATAGCGCCAACAACAAAAAAATCATCTACCCCCTGAGTTATCATTTGAAGGCAATTGCCTTCAAACCTAAGGGTGAGCGGTCCGATTCCCAGTCCCGGCAAGCTACATGTTGAGATATTGACAAGACATCAATACCCTGACCCTTGGCGCCTCACAGGGGCAGCCTGTCTATGAAGAATTTTCCCAGGGGAATCAATAAAGTATCAATTATTATTATTATTATTATTATTAGCAAGGTTAAGATCTTGCACAATTATACAGAGAACTCATCAAAAACCTCCCTTGAGCAAACACTGAGTTGTATTTAGACCAAAGGGTTGTGGATCAAGATTTGGGTTTAATATGTGTTTAATGATTAATGAAAGTTAAAGTTTGATTCAGTACAGCAAAGTTATCATACCCACTACTATTTGAGGACTTCATCCGCATCAGAAGAGACACTGGATTTAGAGTAAAGGTTCCTCATAACAGTTCCAAACAGGAGAAGTCTGAGATCTGGTCCTATGCACCTACTACTGGAATGATAGACAACAAAGCTTTAAGTTAGAAACACTCATTCCTCTAAGATAACTGAAAGCTTTGGTATCTTAATTCACCATGAATACTTGTTTTAATGAGTGTTGCAATGTATGTGTTTGTAAAACGAGTAAATGAATTATTTTGTAATATTTGAATTACTGTAGCCTATATATGTAATTTGTTCTCAGCTCTCTCTTACAAAACAGATCTCAGTTAGATGTCTGTACTAAATAATGCTTAAAGTAAAAGTAGTGACTAAAAGATGTCAAATATGTAACAATAGATGTGTGCATATTTCCATTTATAATTTTCCTGCAGCCTTTAAAAAAAATTGCCTTTGTGAAAAACTGATGAGAAACAAAATCTGTGTGTGGATGTATGTGTGAAATATTCGCTCAGAGCACGACACTGTGCTAGTTACTGTAATATCAAATAAATATTCTTTAATATTTTAATTAATTTCAAGCTGGTAAACACACAATTTTCACAATAGACATTCTGAATTGTTGAAAACTGGTGTTACTACTATTACTCACAATGGCTTTCCTGATACCTATCCAGCCATCCATTTTCCTAACCACTTGTCCTTGTAAGGGTTGTGGGGGGTGCTGGAGCCTATCCCAGCTGTCATCGAGCGAAAGGCGGGGTACACCCTGGGCAGGTCACCAATCCATCGCAGGGCTGACACATAGAGACAAACAACCATGCACACTCACATTCACACCTACAGACAAATTAGAGTGACTAATAAACCTAACATGCATGTCTTTGGATGGTGTGAGGAAGCCGGAGCACCCGGAGACAACCCACGCAGACACGGGGAGAACATGCATATTCTATATACGCAATTAGTACTGTCACAACTGAAAACGTCTTATTTGGAGGGGCAGTCTGAAAAAGCTGATGTTTTCCTCTAATATATATATAATCAATATCAGTATCTCATGAAACCCAACTGTTAACAGTCGAGCTGCTCAGTGGCCCACATATCACACGAGAGCCACAGTTCATATGATTATGATCATGTTTTATTTAAGTGTCCACTTCTCTATCCTCATTCCACACCTCTGAATCATTGCCCACATCTCTGATTTGTTCAGTTAAAATAGACTAAATTAGTGAAGTAAAATAAAATAGCTTGTCTGATTACCAGGCTACCACCTACCTAAGGGACATTAAATATAATAAAAGTACAGTGTAGTGTGCTCAACCCATATTATCTGATGATACTTCTTCATGGTCAGTAAAAAGATAAAATCCATCACCTACACACAAACCAGATACAGATTAATTTCTATATTGCCATCATTATCTCATTATCTTACTAGCTTGTCTTTCAATATTTCAATATTTAACAATGTCTTGCAATATTTTGCTATTTTCACACAGTGCAATATTCTCTACTTTTTTCATAGTCCAATACCATCCCAAATTATTTATTATCCTACCTTAAATTATTTTTTCACTGTTTTTAATACTAATCTGATTCTGCTTTTATTTATTGTGTTTTTGTATCGTGCCCTGTGCACAGCAATGCATCTGCACTGAAAACATTGAAATACAATAAAGTAATCTAAGTAAGCTTAACCCTTCCTGCATTTTGGGCTCTGACATATTAATGTGTCATCTTAGCCTTAGCTGGCACCTATTTACCTGCCTGACTTTTGACCTCCTTCATGATCTCCCTTTTGTGTGGTGTTCCTTGTTGCTGACTTTATTTAGTTTCCAAGTTCTTTCCTGCAATTAGCTGACTTTCCTTTTAATAAAGGTGAAGTTTTTTTCCCCTTCTGTCTTTGAGTTGTTCACTTGAACCCTGCATTTGTTAATCGTGATACCTCGAGCAGCTGCCAGGGTGGAGGCGCCACAAATGTACAATGATGTTTTCATAGAGTAAGTAAAAACCTACTTTCTTATTAAAAAGCATAACCTAGTCTGGAATCATATGCTCTAAAAGCCTCTCATTTGTAACATATTGAGCAGCATATTCAGAGGGGGTAATCAGCAAGCTAATAACAATCACATTGTCAGTTAGAGAACGGATAATAACGGAGCATAAAGCACGGAGGAGGTCCTTAGATATCTGGGTTTGCCTGAGGTCCCCAGATCCCCAAAATTGCATACGGCCAGTTGGATTAGAATGTAATAGCAAATTACTACTGTTGAATATGATTGTCTAACCAAAAATTAATAGTGTGTGCCTTTTTTCTCTGTCTCACTGTGAGTGGAAAAATACAGTCTCTTTAAGGTGCAGAGCCTAAAGCAAATGGTTACCATCAAACAAGTTGCAGGGTCTAGAAAACAAAAATGAGTCTCTGGAAAACTAAAAGCTAGACAGAGAAAGTGTATACATTATTATAAGAGATTATGCTAGCTGTTTATGAATCACAGTAAGCATTAAATAAAGTGTGGCAATGCTGCAAAGGTTGTGCAGAGAATTAGTTGTTCCTACCTTTGATGGGTGGAAATTCATAATGTACCAGCTCAGACTTTGTCCTGCTCGCAATCCAGCCCTGACATCAACCAGTTGCGTTGTATGAGCATTATTCTTAAGCATATTTAACACTGTTTTTTTTCCACTGTTATTGCAGCAAATTCACTTACTTTACGGCAGAATCAACAGCAGCTGTTTGACTGACAGTTAGCTAATCTTTAGCTTATTCTGGGGTTGCCTAGCAACGCCAGCTCAGAAATGTCGATGGCCGAATTTATTTCTATGTTATAATTAATCAATAAAAAATGATGCTGCTAAACAATAGTTACTACAAGGCGTGTTTCACGTGTTAATATCATAAAGCTTCTCGTGTGACAGTGTGTTTATGTTATCTTTAAAAAGGCGCAACAAAGCCAAAGCTCTCGGCTTTAGGACCCAGGTGCGCGGCAGGCAGCAGACACCGGTTGATGTGATGGTCCTCTCGGCTGTACCCATCTGATCCCCCGACAGAGCGCGACTGTTCGCCCAGGACATCGTAGTCGGAGGTGAAGTTATCAGAGGACCACTGGACAACAACAAAGAGCCTGAGCATTTTCGCAGTTTTTTTTTTTCTTTTGTCCGCCCGTGTCACCCCGCAACGTGGCAAGAAGACCCGTCGCACCGGCGACAACCATGAGCCAGAGGTTCACCGTCTCCAAGAGCGACGGCGACCGGCGCCCCTCAGACATCCAGGGGGAGGTGAACCAGCTGTTTGAGGGAGACGAGCCCGCGACCAGCAGCGGAGCGGAGGGGAAGGATGCTGCGGGTACCGAGGTGGTGGTGGTGCTGAAAGGTAAGGAGACACTCACACCGACTTCATTCATCCTAACGCTGTTTGTTAGCTGTGGGCTTTATGCTAGCAGTCCTGACGCTTGACTGCTGTTTCACATTGTCTGTGGACAGATGTGTGTGTGACTTGAATTTTTAACAACCTCGTAAAGGCGTGATGTGGCCAATCACAGAGTCATATCAAAACGTGCAAATTTCTCTGTTCTACAATATTTGTAACAGGTGCATTGCACAAAACATTTGAAGCTGAACGCACGATTCAGTAATTCTATGCTGGAAAACAAAATTGGGCGTTTTTGCTTTGTTTTCACATGGTCTGCTAATTCTGTATGACTCAGACATGTTTCTGCTGTTACATGTGTTCAAATGTATTTTCACTGCACAAGTCACCAGTGGTCCCTGTGAAGAGCACCAAATTTATAAGTTTATTTTTAACTCATTCACTAATTTACCTAATCTGCTGAACTATCGGGTCACTTAATGTTTTTTTGGCTTTTTGAATGTATATCATCTTCAGCCATTAATCCTCCAAGCATGGTTTGACACCACAGCAGGTGAGCAGTGTCAAGTATGTTTTATATTGTGGCTTCGCTTAATTAACAAAAAGGGAAATGAAGATGATAGTTTGGAAAATGGTTTACTTGGCTGTCACTTCTGTGGCAGCAATTAGTGCATGATCATTTGATAAAACACAGAGAAATTACAGTGTATCATAAGAATTTTGTCAGGTATGAATAAAAATAGTCAAAACTCTGTATTTTCATCTCTGCTGTTATGTTAGTGTCCCCCAGTGCCCATAGTACCATCACTCTCTCCTGAGGAGCCAGTGCAATTGTGGTTCAATCCTGTCCCCTCCTCACCTGACTGAAATACTTAAGATGTCATGTCAGTCATTCTCTGAATCAAATGCAACCGAACAGAACAAAGGGTGGACAAAATTCCCACTGGATCAGGCTTTAACATTAGCATTAGAAAAGGTTCAGTCATTCAGGCCCAGTCAAGTGCAAATGCATTTATCAGGAAATGAATCAGTGCATTTTATACTGTGCTTAACCTATGAAGACTGCTCCATTAATGACATTTCAGATTAATTGGCCAGGTTCCCAGGAGTCCCATAACTGCTTTTACTGTGGCTCTAGATTTGCTGCCCCTTTGTTTCTGTTCTTTGCTCTGAAGTCTAAGCACTGTGGCCTTACTCAGGCATTTAGTTGCATTCTTTATTCGCTGGTCAAAAGCTCTGACCAGAATTGCAGCAATGATTAAAGATAATCACTAAACCAAGTCCTTACACTTTATTGTATATTCTTACTTCTCTCATGAATATATGTCATGTCTTTCTGTTGTCTTGACATCATTCCTGCTGTGGGTGTGTATTCCTGTTCAGGAATGCTGACAGATTTCTACTATTACACCACCTGGCCATCGAGGTGAGAAATTAAATGCTTTAATTACCTTTCCAGCTCTCCTGTTCGTTACTACATGTGGCTACAGAAAGTCTTGGAGGTTCAAAATATGCCACAGTCTCCTCCTGTGCAGGTGAATTAACATGAAATGCCTCTTTGGCATTTTGCCACTTGAATGCCCCAGTGTGTATCAGTCATTCCTCTGGACAGAATGGCTGTGTGGGTCGGTAGGAACAAATCTTACTGTTTACTTCTGTTCCCCTTAAGAGATGGGGAATGCTTTTTTGTAGGACTTCCCCTCATATATGCTGTGCTCTTGCGGAGACTGGTGTCTCTACATCGACTTTGGTGGTTACCATAGTGACAGAGTACATTTTCAGCAGAGTTGTCTCGTAAATGGTCTTGCAGTGAGGTAGAGCACTTCAGATCAAGCTAGTACCATTATGAAATCAAACACTTGATGGGATGGTGTGAGATTTTCTTTTTCATGTTTTTGTTGTGTGTGTGTGTGTGTGTAGTTTGGAAGTGATGTAACAGAAGAAATGGAAAAAAAACCCATAGATGAACATCAAATTTGTTCATCCTTAAGTGTGAGACGAGTAAAATGCTTCTTAATGCTACTGTTGAGTTGTGACTAGCAATAAATGTCATGGATAATTGCTAATTAATATTTTCTTCATTTTATTAACTTAAAAAGAGGGTTTGTGTTTAAACCAAACTCAGAAGGGTGTGTAGAAAAAGTGAAAGTGTACAAAGCTAAATCTGTCAGTTTAAGTACGCCATTACGTTGGCATTTTTCTGCTGTGTAAAAATTATCGTTTCTGTGAAAGCATCATTCAGAATTGTTCCTATTTTATTTGTTGGACAGAAGCAGTCTCTAAATTCCTTTCTATTGACCTTGACCTGTGATCCTGCATTTATTGATCCATAGGGAGGTGTGAGCTCAGTCAGCGCAGCTAGTGTAACTGTAGAAGATGACTGGCTGCAGCAGGAAGGAAGATTCTTGTATGGCTGCCAAGTGTCCCCTTTGTCCTTGACCTTGGAGCAGTGTAAAGAAATACTACTTTGGTTAGATTTGTTGATTTCAGAGGAATGGGCTGCAGATGTGCTCAGCTGACAAAATAAAGAAGGATTTAGTCAAATTGCAGTGTAAATTGCATTTAAACATTTTTGTGCCACTTGGATACAATGGAATTGCATTATTATCGGATTATGTATTACATATTATTTATTGTATAAGTTAACTTGACAGGGATAAGGCTGATCAGAAAAAAAACAAATGTAAATTCAATATACATGTTCCCACTTATTAAAACAGTGACTTGACAGAAACATCAGTATGCTAACAAGAAGACAAAGAGCAATATTAAGATTAATAGCATGATAGCTCAGTGGGTAGAGCAGTCGTCTTCCAACCCAAGGGTGAGCGGTTTGATTCTCAGTTCTGGCAAGCTACATGTCGAGGTGTCCTTGGACAAGACACCAAAACCCTGTAGTAGTGCTGACACAGGTCTAGCAGCTGTCCAAACAGCAATTTCCCCAAGGGGATCTATAAAGTATTGTTATTATTATTATTATTAGTTTCTGTGTCTGGCCACCTGATAAATGAAAGTTCAATATTAAGAGCCCTTCTAGCTCTGCTTAGATCCTGCCAGCTCCAGAGGGAAATATCTGGCTGTTGAGCACCTACAGTTAATTCCCCACTGTTCACCAGGTCGTTTTTTATTTTGTCTGTCCGCCATTTCGGGTTGGCAAGGTAGCATAACGCAATCTGAAACTGATGCCTGGACTCTTGTGGTTTCTGGCCAAGCTGTGGTTGCTCAACAGTTAATTTTAGTATGATGAGTAGGTGCTTTTTTTTATGTGGTTTAGTTTCATTGATGTATTGACTGTAACTATTGTAGTAGAAGAGCTCAAAACACAGACATTTGATGAATAACCATTTCTCTCAAACGACTAGGCTGAGGTTTAATCTGTGTCAGGATGTTCTGTTTCCTTCTAGGCAAATAGAATCCAGAAGAGAATAATAACTATAACTTCAACAGCAGCACATTAGAGACAATGTGGAGATTTGTATTTTTCTTTTTTCATTTGAGTTGGTCATCCATCTCCGGGCAAAAACAATTGTGTGTTTCTGCCACTCAGTATGTGGTGGTCACTTTTAAAAATGTATTCTGTATTTATGGACAAAATTATCTGCGGTGGCATCAAGGAGCAAACTTAAGCTTAATGGGAATCTGCAATTCCCCGTGAACTGTTTTCCTCTGTGTTGAACTGTTGTGGTGTCATTTTTTTTATGCTGCCTTTGTTCCTCAATACTTTGTGTTATAAACTCGCATTATTATTTTCATTGCATCAGTTTCAACGCTGATCGCTCATTTAAGAACAGCACATCAAACGCTGGATGGACTTTGTCTGTGTAAATCCAAATTATTATCTTGTTTATACTGACTAAACCTGACTGTGGATATGTTGTCAGGACAACAAGCGCAGCATGACTTTGGCAAAACAAACAGCTCCAGAATGATGTCAAATCGTCTTATCAACAGTGTTATAACAGTCTTATCCAGCTACAATAACTTTGTTAATCCAAAAGAAGAAGAACAGACCCCTGGTCTGCATTATCAAAGAATAAGTGTCAATATTCTGTTTTTTTAAATAAAACATAGTAGTAAAAAATGATCTCCCAGCCTGTCCTATTAAATATATCAATCATATAGAAGATAAAAGCAACTTACTCATTTCAAAGCTGCGCAGTGTGCAGTTTTACAAAGGTTTTTCAGTGTTGGATTTGAGGAACTGTTGAGTATTTAGACCAGCAGGAGTTTGAACACTATGTGGGTCTGACTAAGAGTTTACTAGTGAACAGGTTCGTGCTGTAGTAGTATGCAAGAAGCATGTTACCCAGGCCAACTCTCCAGCTTCTTTATGTGTTTTAACAGGTTTTGGTCAACAATGAAGAACTCAACTACATATACTGTATCAGGCTGTAGCTACACAGTCAGTACTACTGTAGTTAGAAGGATACATTTATTGGTCATTGGTTTTAGCTTTTCCATGGACTCATTGCTAATGCACATACTGGACATTCTTATTCTTATATTATAAGTTAATTTCTGCATTTTCTTAATCTAGTAGTGGCTGCCAACTATTATGACTTCATGATAATAAGCTTTTTGGCTGACCAGGCAGAGCAGTATTTGTGTTTTTTCAGGCATTTTTATCCTAGTGCTGTAATGAATACCGTGTAAATATTAGACGGCCTCTTCGGTATAATGTTGGTGTGCAGTCCGATGATGAATACAGACATTGTGTCACAAAGGCCGTTGTAGTTTCTACTTATCTTGTCACGAAAGGTGATACAAGTTGTACTTGTGTATTTTTAACCATGCCTTGCATTTGTTGTTGTTGACCATCTGTCTCCACAAAAATAGATAATGTTTTTGGATTAACGGCTAAATTCTCTTTATCACAAAGGTTGATAGTGCGCTGTAAACGTAATTTAATGGAAGGAATCTATACAATGTATGTTCAGTGTTGTGATTATGGATGTCAGTATTAAGTGAAGTGAAGTTTTTCCACCGCTCATCTTAGCATTAGCTGTACTTGTGTTTAGAGAGTGGTTGGTCTGATGCAGTGTTTTCACAACCAGCCCAGTATATTGGTAGTTTTTCCCTCGAGCATTACTGTGTTATTAACTTCAGCAAGTTAGTAATCTTTTTGGGTGAAGTTGTTTGTTTTCATTCATTGTCATATTTCTGATTTGATTCCTGCTTGAACAGGTACGGCTGTATTTCAAAAGTTGACATCTTGAATGATAAATGAGGTACTGCATAAAAGCCTATTCTAAGAGAAATAGACAGTTTTTGGAATTGTAAAGTTTCTAAAACTATTTCAGTAGAACCCCAGAATAAAGGCATGAACCTGAGATTATGCATGATCTGGTCTTGTGTTGCTTAAGGACCTTGACCAACCAATCCGACAGTCGACCATTGTGCTGTAGGTGCGTGTCTGTGTACCTACTGTAGTTTCTGCAGTGCATCTGCATTGTTGTCACTAGTCAGAGTGTTGGTGGTGGTTTTTCAGCCGATTCAGCAACGTGAATCGGTGGCAGACCGCTTGGTGAAAGAGACCACCCCGATTGGCTGCTCAGCTCAGTGAATCACCGAATGAGAAGAGAAACAGAGTTCTTATGAGATAGTATCCATTTGAAGTAGATAAAAACTGTATGTGATGAGCAAGTGTTGAGTGTTGTGAAAATAGTAAACTGATGCTGCCAAGTACTGCTTTGTATATCTATACATGTATATATTATATAGCAGTGGTAGCTTTTCTTTTGCTTTCACTTTTTGAATGATGAACACAGACTACTGCCACCTGCTGGTATAGGGAGTTATTTCCTAATGCCACTGACATGAGGGGATGCAACAGTTATGGAACATGGGACAAAAGAGAGGAGTATATTATGCGGCAAAGGTACCCAGCGAGCCAGGGACACTGCAGCTATGCGGCATGCGCTGTAGTCATTCAGCTACCAAGGTGCTCTGGTTACCTCTAGTTCTTTGATTTTTGCTTGGTGTGTCACAGCCCTTTAAAATACACATGTCAGAGAGCTTGTTAACAGAGCTATTTAGTACCTGCCACATCTTGCTAATTTGCTTTGCCATTCAGTCTAACATAAGCTATCTTTTTAAAACTGTGATTTGCTATTGAAAAGTTAAAGTCCTCTTCCTTCAGTTGTTGAATGTAATTTTTTTATTGCTTGTTGTTATTGAAAATCTCTGGGGTACAAAAGAATAAGCTCAATAAATCATATAATTATAGTCTGGTATGAACAAAAAGGTAATTGCATAGACTTACGGTTCATAACAGTTGAATAGGATTTACATGATATATGTGGGGACTGCTTTGCCTTAAGTCAGCCAGGCGAATTTAAGGTGCTGTTTTTGCTCACTGTTGTCCTGCTTGAGTTGCATGCTCTTGCCTTGAATCTTTCCTAACCACATTATCTGAGCTGGGCTGGGAATTTGAGCATGGGAGCCTGTCAATTACAGGCCTGGTTTTGTAACATTTAATGCTTGACTGGCTGTAGCATTTCTGTACAACAGGAATAACCAAATGTCAAAACAGAATAGAACATAATGAATACATGGATTCATTTTAAGTGATGCTCTTTGTGTGTGCGTGTGTGCCTGTGTGTGTGTGCGTGAGTGAGAGTGGAGATAGGGAGGTGATTGCTTTGTCTTCATAGCACCTGGTCCTCTTTTTTATCGTTCGAGTTGTACTAATGTTGTTGACAGATATTTGTGTCTCAGTTCCACACTGTACTGTGTTTCTTTTAACCAGGGCAAACAATGAGCAATAATCAAAATGTACTTTTTTAAAGATCTACAGTATAGTGCAATTTAGTATGCTATTTTTTAAATTTCCTTTACTGACTGCGTTTGCTTCATGCTCTATAAACCTCTAGTGTGAGGTATGTGCATGAGGCAATGTTACTGAGTTTACTCAGTATTTTCAACAAGACCCTATTGTAAATCCAGTGAGACAGAATTGAGTGGTTAATAGTCCACAGTGAGGCCTGGTGATAAGGGTTGAACAGTTCAACTAAGATGATGATCTATTTGTTTTTGGGCATTTGAAGCAGGTTGATGCATGATGTAAAAAAAACTTACCAATTTATTAGCATTAGAATTGTGCTAATAACCCAGTTGGTATGGCTGAAGGGATGAGTTCAGCTGTAAGTGGCAAGTGTACGAGACAAAGTAAAGTTACAGGATCCATCAGCACCAATTTGATCTGCTGCATGGGAGGATTACAGATTTAGTATTACCTAAGGAAACAGGAAACTGCAACTTCTTTTCCTGACAGCTTTAAATAGCTTTACCATACAGATTTAGATGGGGCAAAATCCATATCGAAAGCACTTGAGGTATTTATAGAAAAATATATGTTTTTGTGGAGGACGAGGGATTTCAGCTGTGATTAAGCTGCGTTATAATATTCCCTCTTTCCAATACATAAATATTCTAATAATTTTCAAAATGTATGCGTTTTTTGCATATAAACTCCAATGTCGGAAGAATCAGGTCCCGACATTGTGCACAGTTGTGCTTTCACAAATGTAGTGCACAGTGAGAGATTGTCCTAAGAAGATGTGCTCTCACATGGATCACGCTGTGACGTTACCTGTACTTTATACCAAGGGGCTTGCAGGAGCAAGTCCAGGTAACCTCCAGGTCATCTGACTCAGACATTTGCGTTCTCACTTGCAGTTCACCGGGGTAATGTGAACCAATACCAAACCAATAACTGTGACCCCAAAACCGTAATATGATCTGAACTGTGAGTTTTGTGAATTATTCCACCCCTAGTTGTTGTAGCATAATACTATGGGGAGGTTTTCAGCAGCAGAGACAGGGGTCTGGTGAGAATTGAGGGAGACTTGAGGGGGACAATTGTTCACTTTTTAACACAAGAGTGACCCAAAGAACACAGCCAAGACAATGCGAGTGTGTCTGTTGGAGAAGTGTCTCACTGTCCTTAAGTGGCCAAGCAGAATTTCTAAAATCATGTTTTCACTTTCATGGTCTATAGGTTGAGTATGGCTAGATGGGGAAAAATTACAATTTTATCTATTTAAAATTAAATCAATAATGTGTAGATATTACACAGACATTGTGTATTTACATTGTTGTTGACCACGGAAAATCTTTAAATTTCCACCTACCTTTCTTTGTTTTCTTGGCTGTTTGTCCAGCTCCTGTTGCAGTGCCTTAAATGGCTGAACATGTTGTTCAGAAGAGCCATTGATTTGTAATTTAGCTGACCAGTAAATGCCATAGCTGGACCACCATTGCTTATGCTGTTCCATATTCTGTCAAAGAGAGAACCATCAATACAGTTTACTATTGATCAATACAGCTCATACACCATCAAGTATGTGTTTCCAGTCCCAGTCTAATTTCAGAAGAGCTGAGTCAAATTGAATCAAATGATCAGAGGCTTCTTCAGGGGTGTGGCATGGAGTGGTTTGACATAGGTCGTAGGTGACATTGACTCGACAGAAGAGGGCAGTCTATGTAATGTTTTAATAGCAGAAACTCAAGAATGATGCTGTATGTGTGGATGCTGAGTGCTTGAGGTATTTCAGTAAAAACCAAGCCCTAAGCTAAATATTTTAATGTTGCTTTTACTTTTTGTTGCATGTACAGAATGTGTAAAAGTGAATAGAAACTGTAAGCCTGAATGTAAGAAATTGCTCTGCAATGATCCAGACATGTGTTTCTCTTCTAAGACATCAGAGGGCAGTTGTGTTCTTTCTCTAAATCAAGACTGCCAGCTTCTACGTATATTCCCTTCAGTCAGAATGATGAGGTAGAAAAACCTGATATGAGAGAGGGATCAGGAACCCAGTGAATTACACAACAGTCTGTGTTGTATGTGTGACAGAAGGTGCATGTTAAGCATATGGCACACGGGGAGAGAGTGTGTGTGCATGTGTGTGCTCTTGTGTGAGGATATGAGAGACGTAAGAGAGTCGTAAAAGAGAGGAAAGGGGGGCGGGGGAGGTAACGGCACAAGAGGGGGAGTAAACTTCCCTTAGCCCAGAAATCCTCGTGCTGTTATGTAACAGCGTCTGCAAACAGGGGGAGGTGTGTGCGTGTGTGTGTGTGTGTGTGTGTGTGTGTGTGTGTGTGTGTGTGTGTGTGTATGTGTATGTGGTGGGGGATCAGGACCAATTGATAGAAAGTGACAAAACCCTCCTCACATGCAGGCAGGCTGCAAGGCAGACCTCAGTGACACTAACAGGGGATGAATGGGGGAGAGGGGAGGAGAAGAAACATCATTGAGGAGAGGTAGAACATTTTCCTCTACCACACAACTATGACGATGACACATCCATCACAGGTTCACATATCCAGCAAGTCGAACAATCGCGTCACATTCTGCAGCACATGGGCTTATCTGCAGCCTTTACACTTGAGATTTCTATTGTCTGTTTTTTCACAGTCACCAACATTATTATCCCACACCGATTCAGCATGTCAGGCTAGTCTTAGAACATCCTGTAAGAAACAACTCTAAATGTCTACAGAGAGAAATGCTGTAGTAATATTACAGAAATATTCTAAAGAATAAAACAGACCCAACTCAGCTGAATTTTTGCAGTATTTTATTATCTTTTTCAGATGTTTTTACTTATGTGCAAAGAGGTGTGAATGTTTCATGTCATTTTTTTGGGGAATTACTATGGCATGTTTATTCCATATTTATCATGATATTTACTCAAGCTTAATTGATTAGTCAATTAGTTACTCAATTGAAAGAAAATTAATTTAAAAGAAATATATAATTGTAAGTAATTTATGGTAAAATGCAAAAATAATCCTTAGAATGGCAAGAAGTGATGTTTATACCTATGATGCTAATGTTTATGTATTGTGTTTTGGAATTATTATTTTTTGGTTTTAATATAGAGCAACTTATGTCACTTTGGATTCTGGGACATTATGATCAGCATTTATTTATTTTTTCTGAATAAATGGGAAAATAATCAAACTGCTAAAAGTAGCCTATTGTTACTAAAAATGATCTAACAAGATAAATAAATCCTAGAAAAAAGAATATTCCTCTGTGTGATCTTGTTTGGGACTAAATAGACAAGCTACAAAGGGCTTCATCATGGAACTGAAGAGGATAAAATCATGTAGAGTGAAAGCAGCCTGCCTCAGCCTCCTTTGCCTCTCAGCAACTTGTCTGTTTTGTGCTTTTGATTTCTGCATTTCATGTGTCACAGTGGTATTGTAGTGTTGCAGTTAGTTTCATCATTGTGAATTTATTTATTAGTCCTGTGGGATCTGCCCTCCGCCCAACGCAACCAGGATTTGTGGGCAGCCAAGTCTCTCAGGACTCACATTTAACAGCTAAAACACAGGGAGACAATTCACTGGACAATGTTGTGTAGCAAAGTTTGCTGTTTATCAACTCTAGAAATGACTGTGGATAAGACAGGTGGATAATATTATTCATCAGACATTGGTTACCATAATAAATAACCAGAATGTAAGAGGTATACATGACTCTGGTGCAGGTGTTTTTGCGTCTGTATCACTTTGTGTTGATTTGGAGAGCTGTACACCCTCAATCTACTGAGGCAATGGAGGCAGGGAGCAGCCGGCCAAAGATGCAGGTCATGGATCCCCATGGGGCTGGGCTGGTATTCAGGAATTATACCAGACCTTCCGGTCCCTCAGGACCTGCGCACTCTGTTCACTCTCCCTCTGTTGCTCTCTTTCTCTGGCTGGTAAATTTGAGACTAGGACTGATGTAGGTGCATATTTTTAGTTTAGAAAAGGTGAACTATAAAAGGAGACATATGATGTAAGAGTTGTGCCACTAGCTAAACTAATTTTAATGATGTGCCCTGTATTCAAAATTTGTTTTGTGAATTTTAATGGGGTTTTTTTGCCTTTTTTTTTGTTTTTAGTGGCTAGCAGGCTGGATGCGATGGTGTTGCAGCAGGGAATGGGCCGCATGCCCAATGTGCATGTGTCACTGGAATTGTTCCACAGCTCGGTTCTTTCCACAGTCCAAAAAGCTCTGCCAGTTTGTTGCGCTTGGGGATTGGAGATACGTACTCTCCATCACCATTACCATGCGTGCTGCTGTGCTACAGTGGCGCAATGTCATGAGGGTGACTGCAGAGCAGGCCTGGGTCAAATGGGATTTCCAAATACTTGTCATTGTCTTATAGTGCATACATCAATTATGTTAACCACAGGTGTAATAAAGGGAAACCTTGTCAATGAATGTTAAAAAATCAGTTGGATCCTTTCATCTGGGAAGTGACCTTCCCACATGACAAATACAAGTACTTACTTACTCTTGTATTTAATTAGTTGTTTTTTTTGTTTAGTTTTTGTTTTTAGTAGAATGCTCGAACACCACTTTTACAAAAAGGAGCTTTTAGCTTATTAGTTTAACTACCAATTTACTGAAACAATATGTAATATATTTACTATACTACATGATAAGATGACTGTTGCATATGATCAGAGATGAAAGAAATAGGCCAAATGGAAATATTAGCTTCATAGACAGTGCTACAGACCGTGAAGTCATCTTTGAAATGTTCTTTGCTGGCCTGTGTGTGCCCATTTGCCCACAAACATGTGGACACCACAGGAGTAGTTGTACAGTATATGAACCCCAGGGTTAGTGGTTTGTCTCCCAGTTCCTCTTGGCCATGGTGTCATTGGACAAGACCCCAAAACTTTGCAGTAGCGCCATCATCTCCTGCAGCTGTCTAAACAAGAAAATCAGTAAAGTTATCATTAAACTCCATGTGATTTGCTTCTGTTTTCACCTGAAGCACTTTTCTTAAATTACTTGGCTCACAGTGATGTTGCCTTCAGCTGCTCACTTCAGCATCTGAGTTAAAAAGATGTCAATGTGACTCGACATGTATTGTGTTTTCAGAGAGTAATAATGTTGTTTTTCATTTGAACTCAAGCAGCACGAAGATGCTTGATTTTGTTGAAACAGAATAAACAGAGCAGAGCATTATGTCATGTGGTAACTACTATTTTACACAACTAAAGCCTGCATTTGTGCAAACTAAAACTTGTGTCTGTATTGTGACACTTGAAACATGAGTGGCAGCAAAATATGTAGTATGCTGAGCAACAATACAGTCAGATACTGTAGATAAAAACTAAAGCAAAAATAATAATTAATCAGTAACCAACAGCTGTTGCAGCCTCTACATCTCATAAATGTCATATCTCAGCAACTAAGAAGCTTTTAACTTGCTCAGTGTCTTTACCACTTTTTTGCGTTATTGGTGGGATGTGTACACAGTTTGTGGTGTAATTATATTTCCAAGAGCACTTGAAGACAGGCCAGGCCGTCCTCAATGATGCACTCATGCAAGGTAGCAAAACATGTAATTTCAAGCTTTATGGTGGGCAGAGTTACAAAGTGGATAGTTGGATTAAAACTCTGAATGTAAAATCTGAATATTATTAAGGCTAGACACTTCACACATAATAACTGTTTCCTCAAACACAAACAGAAAGGCGCACGTACAGAAGACCATGAATAGAGGCAGGTAGCTAGCCAGCTC
>JAUBNQ010000023.1:19401652-19414999 GCA_032353495.1 Ctenopoma kingsleyae
ATATGTGTGTATATATATATATATGTGTATATATGGGTGTATATATATATGTATATATATGTGTGTGTATATATATATATATATATGTTTAACCATTTGGAGTGTGTTTTATGCTTTTCATTTAGTGAAACAAATTCTAAGAAAAGACCAAAAGCAACAGTTTGTTAAAAGGTTTTAGTCCATCTCTTAGTACTCTTTTTTTTATTCCTTTCTGTGTTGGCGCCTATCGATTTCTACTGAGAACGTTGATTAAAAGTTTACAGATAAATGGAAAATGGTTGGAATCTTGACCACATGGAAATGGCTTTATAAACATGTGGCTGTTAAGATTCTCAGTCGTCCAGGTCATGGTTAAGTTAAGTGGCAACTGAACAACATTTTTGGGGACTTATAAATGTATATTAAAAGCTCAATATCTACATTTGGGTTTTTATTAAAATTTGCAATAAGTCTGTAAACAGCTATGGAATATAAGTTCAACAAGAGCACACAGAGTATTTGTGGGGATTATATTCAGCTGTGGATTACTACATATTATATTTTGTGCTCTAGTGAGTGTTTACAGGAGCAAGACAGAGTGGGATTGACTTATAGTGGGTGCGTTCATATACTGTATATTCATATTGATATGTTAATATATAGAACAGACTTGTGACTGTGAAGGTCTGTAGCACAGATGAATGAGGTATATTAGGTTACATACCACACAGGCAATGATTATGAGTTATTATTTTTTGTCTGCATAAAAAACATTTTACCATACTTCTTAAAAAAAGACGAACACGTGCAACTAACATCTATTCTGGAGGTTTAGTCTAGAATCTCACATTAATGCAGTTAGCTGCATATTGGCCCTCCCTTACCACAGATGCATGCAGGATTGGACAAGGCAAACCCAGTATGAAGCATCCCTAGTTATAATCCAAGCTATTTAAGTTTAACACTCCCACTTGTGAAAACCCAAAGCCAAGCCTGTGATTTATAATTCCATGCCTGCATTACATAATGCTTTTGTCTTTCATGCTTGAACTCCCCTCCAAGCACAGGCATAGTTTATTAATGAAGGGGATTGCATGATTGGAGGGTGGTTGTTAGTGTGTGTGTGTCTGAGTCTGAGTGTGAGTGTGAGTGTGGGAGGAGACTGTGCACTTGACATGAGGAGCCTGACAATGTGGCCACCCACGACCCTGAAGACCATATAATGGCCTGTCACAGTTTAAACGGATTACCTACTTATGCTAGATGACATAGTATGTGACTATGTACAGTACACTATGTTATGTGTACTGACTGAAAAGTACACAAATTGTAACCTAGTAAACACTAATAACCAAGACTTGTTATTCACTATTGTAGATAACAAACAAGGTTGTGCTGTTACACATTTCACTATTGCTGTCCTGTTTCTTCTTGTAAATTATTCAGACATCCTTTCTTGTTTAAGCTGAAAATTCTGTAAGTAATGTCTAGAAGTAAAATGCGACATTGTTAGTTTTTCTGGTTTAACAGTAAGTCAGAGTTCTAAAAATAAAAGTGCATTGAGTAGATGTGATTTTATTATCTAAAAGGGACACAGCCTTGTGGAGTGTAAACATTAATGACAAATGTCTACCAAAAATCGTGAAACGAGAAAAAACAATTCCACTGTCTAGGGCTGCAACAACACATCAACGTGATTGATTACAATTACATAAATACATTGATTTGTGTAGAACGCGTTGAAGTATCCCAATGTTTACTTTCTTCCCAGATTATGGCTGCTCCCACTTTCTGTCATGTTGAAAATTCGTTTTTATCCCAAAAAGGGTGAACAGTATTGTCAAAAGTGTGACAATACCAGAACAGCCCAACTGCTATGCACAAACACGAGACAGCTGCATATTTATTGATTTATGTCTGATTGTCGTTTTCTATCTGAGCATAAGAGTGGTTGTTGTGTTCTTATCTATGTGAGTAGTATTTGCTCCCTTCTGATTTTATTTATTTTTTGCATATTTGTTACACTTCAGATCACAACAAAAACAACAAATTTTAATATTACACAAAGATAACCCGAGTAAATACAATACAAAATGTCAATTATAGACTGGGCAGAAATGGCATCCAAGGGAGTGTTGAACAAGGTGAATGCAACTGCTCACCAAAAAGAACACAAAGGCTCATCTCACATTTGCCAAAAACATCTTGATTCAATTCAGGTTATTTATATAGCTTCAAATCACAACAACAGTCATCTTTACAGTGTAAGGTTTAAGACCTTACAGAATATAACTATATATAGAATTATAAAGAAAGCTCAACAATCCCACATGAGCAACAAAGCAACAGTGGAGAAGAAAAATTCCCTTTAAAAGAAGAAGCCTCCAGGAGAACCAGGCTCAACCAGGCTCATCTGCCTCAACCGGTTGGGGTGAGTGGAAAGACAAGAACAGTAGGCAGCGAAAGAACAACTTGGACTTGGCCTCAAATATAAAGACATTAAAACAGTGTTTGGCAGTAAACGCGGTTTACATTTAAATGAGAGACACTTGAAGAGAATACTTAGCACAAAGGATTTCGTATGCCGAACTGGCAGGCAAAAAAAAAAAAGTTTTTGTTTTTTTTTAACCATTAACTTTTTCTTCTCCTAAGTCCCCGCCATAGTCAGCATCTAATGTTGAAGTTGTCATTTGCCATTTCTGCCCTTCTCAGCCCAGAAGTGGAGACCTGTCTTTGCCAACGCTAGTTTTAATTGAAATTGATTTTGTCTCCACTGAAGTAAGTGGCTGTAATAGATGCAATGTCGCACAGCTGGCTGCGCATGTCCTATTGGGTCCTAATGGTTTTTGAATGCTCATAAGTCTAGTTGTACCAAACAATGCCTCTCTTGTTAAGCTGCTCTTACAAAAGATGTATAGGCTGAAAAATACACTAATAAATGTTAAAGCACCAAATACATCTACCATGAAGTTACAACTTCTCCATATTATTCAAATTCCCACTCATTTATATCATTTGTATTCCTCTTTTGCTGTGTAAAAACCCAGTAAAGCAAATTATGTAGTAGATTATTTCACATTTAAATGTTCTTCACTCCTCTCATTTTATTATGTTTTTCCACTATCTCTCTCCATATCCCCCTCTCCCTATGACTATTCACCATCTGTGTAGGTAACTATCAAAGCAAAATTCCCTGTGTTTTTTTCCCCTTAAGTGGGAAAGTAGTGATGAGGCATTGAAGTGCGTTAACGCTTCTCCTTTGACATTAGGCTTAGATTGACTGGATGTAATTGTCCAGGCAGTTTGTCTACATCTTTAACTGAACCAAACCAGACCGATTGAACCTCTAAGTGCTGTCTGTTGAGTCGGATATGGAGCTGAGTGTGTTTATTACTTTTCCAGCAAAGCTGAAAAGAGAACTGCTTGGTTTCCCTCATACCCTGTATTATTCCCTGAGGCAGGTTGACATCAAAAATGTAAATACAATGGATACCGACAATGGAGCTGTGTTGCCACTGATGGGTTTTCTCAGTTTTTTTCAGGGCTGAAAGTCTTGAGTCCTAATCTTTTATGTATTGGACTGCTGAATCCCAGTAGTACTTTATAGTGGTCAAACATTTAGTTTCTCCGAGAAACTTTGGGTAAAGGGAAAAAAAATCCCTGTAAGTTGGCATTATTCTGCTCTTGGCTTTTCTCTCTCATCATTCAGGGAAGGGAACCAGCCTGAACGTCACAGTGTGCTATTAATGGATGTGCCTAGGATGCCATGTAGTCAAGGAAACCATTAATTTTTTTATTTTTTATTTTTTTTACAGAGACAGGTTTTAATGCTCAAAGTGGGACTTCATTTAGTGATGTATGTAAAAGATAAATCTGACAGTGTTATTTTGATATTTAAAACGCTCAAAGAAAACCTTACCTCACAAAGCTCCTGACGATTTCGTTAATGCTTGATGGCTTAGGAGAGTTCAGTTCTTTTCCTTGTGACTTTGCTGATCTGATTTGGCTTCTTCTTGGCAGAGAATGAGATGTGGGAGAAATACAGAGTGAATCATCTCACTACTGTGGTATCTGGCTCAGTCATGGAGCAGCAGCACACAAACTAGCCTACTCTTATCCTGTGTGTAGGATCTCAGCTCCAATTGTCACATTCTGAAAGCTGCACCTGCAGAACACATTACAAATTAGAAATTTGGTTCTGTTAGTGTAAATCCAGCAGAGTAGTGTTAAGTCATTGCTGTGGAAAATTAAAATGGATTTTTTTTTTAAGTTAACTTACTTATGTCCAAAATGTTTAATTTAAGATAAAACCAGTATATTTGTCTGTTACAAGGTTTTGAATCTATTTTTTTCCACATCTGTACAGTACTGTAAATTGCATCCCTCAGACCTTCCAACATCTCCTCCGTAGGCTGTGTTTATCAGTCTTGCACAAACAGAAGTTAATTAATGAAAGAATAATTAGCTGTGCTAATTAGTGGGCTGTTAAAATCTCTAAAAGTGCATTCATCTAACTCAGACACCAGTCCTTACACCTCAAAAATGATTTGGTATATGCTTTTCTCTGCTGGATCCATAAGAGGCTTATGCATTTCCTAAACATTGATTTGATATTCTCGGCTGACACGTGCATGCTGTGATGGTCATGCTTGTAATCCTGTTGGCTAAATATGCTTAGCCGTGAAAGCAGATTAAGACATGGCTATGTTTTCTTGGCCATATTTTCCCAGTGGCCTGGGTGATCTAAACATAAGTGCTGAAACATTGGTCCAATGTTGTTGTGTTTAAACATGACCTAAGGCTAGTGTTCAATCAGCGCTCCATGCAAGTTCTCACAGTATAAGAAATTTAAGCACTGCTCATTTTGCTCTTTCAATTAATTGCAGAAGAAACCTGAATCTTAATAGTGTATAATGAGAATTGCATAGTTTCACAATTTATAATGCTCTGGAATTATATGTGTATGGATGTGTTCTTGTCCATTAATATAATGAAAGTATCTGGCAAGTTACAAAATTGTTAATGCATATCAACTTAGTGTTCACTAATATTTAATGGTCATCATTAAATACTGAAATAAACTAAACCCACTTATTAGACTACAAATATAAATAATAATAATAATAATAATAATAATAATAATAATAATAATAATAATAAGACATAAATATTATATTTTCTTGAGAGCATGTTGCATCTAGGGGTCTGTGTTTTTATAATTCTCCTATGTCCCTACATGTCAGCAGTTTACATTGGCATTATGTTGTTGGCTCAGCCACCTCGTTCATGATTTCATAAGTTTGTTTCAGTTTGTACTTTGATTGCAGGGAGAACCACTGATTAAAGGAGTTTGTTGCTATTGGTCAAACATTAACTGCAATGTTCTTTATATTCCAGTAAATGGTTTCAGGTTGCCACCCTTTCTTGGTATAACTGTTTGATTCAAATCTGATTTGTTGCCAAACCATTTCCAAATGAAAGATGAAGTTTTTTTTTTCAGAATGAAGTCTTTCTCAGACTACAGATACTTTATACAAATATACAAAAGTTAAGAGACCACTGCAAAATTATCAGTTTCTCTGATTTTGCTATTTAAATGTATATGTTTGAGCAAAATTAACATTTTTGTCTTATTCTATAAACTACTGACAACATAGCTCCCAAATTCCAAATACAAATATTGTCATTTAGAGCATTTATTTGCAGAAAATGAAAAATGGTCAAAATACCAGAAAAGGTCCAGTGTTTTCAGACCTCAAATAATGCAAAAAACAAAAACAAAAAAACCTAACAAAACAAGTTCATATTTTTACACTACACATTACTAATATTTTAATTTAGGAAGTGTTCAGAAATCAATATTTGGTGGATTAACTCTGATTTGCAATCACAGCTTTCATGCAGTGGTCTCTTAATTTTTCCCAGAGCTGTACATTTTAGTCTGTATTTAAGTTTAATGTAATTTGTGTTGTAAGTAATTGTTGTAAATAACACCTAAATCTGAGATTGAACTATAAAAAGGAACACACACACTAATGAAAGTACTGTAATAATTTAATTCTAAAGATGAATCACCTGTCTTAATTCTCTCTGCACCTGTAAACATAAATAACTTTGCAGCTAATTAGAAATTATTTGTAGCCATATATTATTATCAGGGAAGATCGCATTAGGCTTGGTAATAAATCAGCTGAAAGTAAAAAAAAAAAAAAAAAAAAAAAATGAAATGCCTCCAAAGAACATTGCAGGATGTCCCAACAGTTTTAACATCTACATTTTGCTGTGTCCAGTTTTGTCATTATGTAGACCACTTGAGGCCTAACTGTCAGGCAGACAAGGTGAGAGGAGCATGCCTGGTGTAGGCAACATAAGGTGCAAGAGGAGCAGTGGACTGTAAGAGGGCAAAGCTCTCACCAGACCTTGGCACATGACTGGCCAAGCAGCCAAGTGGAAAAGGGCAGTCTGGTGAATCTGTGACTGGACTGTAAAGTATAATGGACTTATTAGAAAAGGCACTAGCACAATTGGGCTAGCACCATTTGGTAAGTTACTTAAAGGAGGATTTTCTACACACAGAAGTAATTAACATGCTATTTGCATTCTGTGTATACATAGATATATCATATCTTTAGCCTATTTTGTCAATTTTACATATACATTTTCTAAATTGTCAATTTTATACCAGAGGTGCAAATGCAGCTGAACCCTTGCTGCTTCTCTGACTAAAAGTGGATCATATTCAGTGTAAGGACTGTCAATAGATATCTGAATACTTGCAAATATAGCCTCCCAAATTTGGATTGAAATTCTAATGCTTGATGTTTCATGTTGTCGAATCACATCAAACATGGTCAGAGCCAGCAAGACTCTCTGGCATCTGAAAAAACTCCCTCAACCCCTACTTACAGTACATTAAAGGCACATAAGTATGAGCAGTCAGCATGGGGCCAAATACACCACAACCATAAAAAAGGCAAAAAAAAAATTGCGGCAAATCCACGCTGTGTTGTTTACACAAAGATAAAACTGTGACGAAGACAAGAGAAGGGGAAAAAGGGAAGGAAATAGAAACAAAGAGACTGGCAGACCCACTGCTTGCTATATTGGACAGGAGTGCCGTTGCCATGGCAACCAGCAGCCCTCAATTGGTATTTGGAGCAGCGAGTGGAATTACTGCAGAGGATTTTATGTTCAGTACACATCTGGGGTCAGCTAATATGGCGCTACAATCAGTGACTCCTTTGCTTGCTCCACACCGCGTTCTCAATCCCTTGTTCAGGACACAGCGGCTGGCACCTGATCCACCAGCGTTTAAATTCTCTCCGTGGAGTGCCAGATTACCTGACAGGTCTCCTGATCCTGACAGATGTTTCGGCTGTGGCGTACAATGGATTCACGGATGTGCACGGAACATGTGCTAATTTTGATGGCATCCATTATTGGCTTTGTAAAAGTGTTTTGTTTTTTTCTACCAGCTTTTTACAGCTGCACTGTTCAAGGTCAGACTTTATCTTAGTGAAAATGAAGAGCAGAAATAATCAAACACTGTTTTCACTGTCACAAGACCTTGGGATAATAGTTTTAGTGTCAGTGTGCAGCTTTTAGGTATGTGGTAGTCTCTGATTTAGTGTTATATATATATATAAAATACAGTATGACTGCTTTTTAGTAATAGAGACCTTTTATATTATTTCCAAAATGATCAGGGTGTTGGTCATTGTTTTGCTTTCACCATAGTAGCTGTGCCACTGTGGTGTTCCCGCATTCACTGAAGTAAGAGGGATGTCAGGCGCCCAAGCTGGGATGTGGCCTATGAATTTTCACATTTTAATAATGCTAATAAAATTTAATTATTACTGATATCTAGATATCAAAATTGAAAGTCAAATACCTATGCAACCAATGAATATCCAAATATTTGGGTCCAGCCCTAATTAGTCAAAATTTAGGTAAATGAAATGTAAATTCTCTCTTAGTCACAAAGGGGACATTAAATGTCTTGGTACAGAATTTAGGTTTAAGCAAATAAACACAAATATGAATTTTGAAAAACAAACTAAATGGATTTTGAAATCACACACTTCCCAATGTGCGCTCTGCCCAGTCAAGCAACTGCAGAGCTGGTAGCATCATCTTGTAGCCTTTGTGATTTGATAAACAAGCTTCATATATTTGTGTAATGATGTTTTTCTGTGGAGGGTATGCTCCACTAAACAGAACTTCAAATAAATAGCCTTTTTTAATTTCAAAGCAGACATACTCTCTCTCCACCCCCCCTTTACTTACTGGTTTAAACTTTTCACTTTGATTGCTTTCATTCTTTCTACTTGAGTTGATAAATCTGCTAAAAGGGTTGAATGTCACACTAGCATTGTCATTTAAATATTTGAATGTCAGTTTCAATACCAAAAGGGAACGAGGATGGCAAGAACTCTGAGTCCATTTTTAGCTTCTCGTTGTAGAACATTACTTAAACATCTTTTGCCACACACTTTCCCTCCCCCAACACACATACTCACATGTCAACCCTGCATCACAAGAATTCCATTCCTATACAACTACAGTACAGTTACAAATATGCTTTTGTACTGAAGGTAACTGCAAATATGTTTTCTCATAACAGAATGGGCTATGATGATAATTAATGTACACCAAAAGTAACAAATAGGATTATAGGCTGGTTTAATATAGAAAAATGTAATGGGTACTAGACAACATGTTAAACTTGTTAAACAAACAAACAAAAAAACATTCTTTTTTTAACCTGTAAGTATTCCTATTGCTTAATAAAAATACTAACTGCACACTGGACTCATGTCAACTTCAGTTACTAAATATATCCTGCCATTCATTCAAAACACGCGTTGCTTCAAAACACAACGATACTGTGGTTGTGTTTGCAACAAGATTTCACATGTGCATAAAAACACATGCTCTCAGATTTTGTCCAAGTCCATATAATCCATAGACTGTTTCAGAGGATAAATAAGAATAAGGAAGTGTTTCATAATCTCATTTAAGCTACTGCATTCAAAGACCCATTCACTCAACAGCAGCATAAGAGATTCACATACAGTATATTCAGCCTCCATTTAATGGATGATGGTTTTATGAAGACATTACGATTTACTGTGCACCACTTTCAAAGATATTACAGACACATCACGCTTGTAAAAGCTCTCCACGCCGCAGAGCTGAATTGACAATTAGCAAGGCATTGTGGTCAGTCAGTGAGATTGTCAGTCAAACAGCAGACAGCATGATTTGTCTACCTTTTCTCTGAGACACTTTCATCATTGTTTTGTTGTGTTATTGAGAGACAGGCTGTTAGTTTAGAACTGAGTGGTTGCAACATCTCCCCCATCATTTTTGTAAACTGAACAGGGTAAACAAACTCATTCAGCAACATAATGCTCATGGCAATCAATTTTACACAAGTAAAGCTCAAACAATGCTCTGCTGCTACTAGCATTCAATAAGGAACTTTGGCTGAAACACTGTCATTTTTGAATTTGACATGGATTAGGTTTAACATTTTTTTCTGGAGTGTATTTTCTATCATGCTGTAAAGTGAGTGAAGTGTGACCAGGCACAATCATCCACTGAAGACAGGTTACAGGAAGTGTAAACATGAGTTTGATGAAGGACGTGATTATAAACATAAGGGATGTAAATGTATGAAATCCACTGCACTGTTATATTTACCCTTTTCTGTGTTCTGTGCATGTAACTCAGGACAAGACATGTTGTTTTTGTTCAGATTTGTGTAGCTAGTCTGTCCAGAAAACACTTTTTAATTTTATATTTAATTCTCTGGAACATTATTGTCTGTATTATAATCACTTAGTAAGATTAAGTAACTCATCTAGAGGTACAAAGAGCTTTTCACTGACAGAATATAACATTTATAAGCATGTTATCTGTTAAATTCATAGAACAAGATGTACCTGTATTGGTGCATGGTGCAAAATGTTTTAAGCAGATCTACACGGGTGTGAGTTATACAATGCTTTTCACTCCTGTGTGAATATTTGATAGAGAGAAAGAGCGTATTGCATATTTCTGTGTCTCTGTGGATACAGTGGGGGATAAAAGCCCCACAGTTCTTCTCTCACTAAGACCCTAATGGTTTTAGTGGTAACGCTCTCTGTTTTATGGTCTCACATGAGTTATAGCGGATTTATTCACATCCTTCAAGTATTGACTGTATTTTTTTAATCTAAACAAGTGTTCAAAAAGACTCAACATTTGCCATTGTTATTGTAGGAACATGGACAGATAATGAGAAAGCAGAATTCTTGTAATTATGTTATTATCTAAGAAAACTAGTGCCCCCTCTTCTCCACACTCCCCCTCGCCTCCTCTGTGTATTATTCATCATGGAGGACTCCTGCCCTGCTTCCCCAGGCTATTTTTACCCAGCATGCCAGTCACATTAACTGAGAGCCCCAATCCCCTGCTGCTCCCAACAGCAAGCCTCTTTCCATCTGGATCATGGATTACATCCCTCCTTTTTTACCCTTTCTCCCACTCTTGGTACCTCTGAGCTCCTCACCCCTCTTTACATCGTTCCGTTTCTGTTTCTTCACCACTCCAGTACCCGACCTGCTCTCCACTGTCCTCTTTCTTATGGCTTTCAATCATTCATATTGGTGTTCCCAGTCCCATTAGAATACTTACTACACATCTCTTCAGAGCACAGTCATCGCCTGCTGAGCTGCTGTAACAGCGTGGCTGACATACCCAGCTGCACATATCAGTCACTATCTCAGCTATCTGTGTTTGTGTACAGTAAAATCCTACAATGTTGTCATCAAGTTTAAAATTACCTCCAGCCAACGCATGTGGTCACTGTTAAAGTGTAAATCAGCATACAAATCTCATTGAGATCTTGCTGCAGATGCCGAGCAGAGGCTGACTACAAATCTCAGTATTTTGAAAATACAGTGCTGTGAAAAAGTATGCCCGGTGATTTTTTTTTTTTTTTTTTTTTGCACTGAAATCATTCAGATCATCAAACTAATTTTACTATTACCCAAAGATAGCCTGAGTAAATAAAAAATGCAGTTTTTAAATGGTTTCATGTAGTCAGGGGAAAAAGCTGTCCAAACCTGCATGGCTCTAACTAGTTGTGGCACCTTTGGCAGCAACAACTGCAATCAAGCATATGCAATAACTGCCAACCAGTCTTTCACATTGCTGTGGAGGACTTCTGGCCCACTCTCCTTTGCAGAATTGTTTTAATTCAGCCACATTGGTGGGTTTTTGAGCATGAATGGCCTGTTTAAAGTCATGCCACATTTCTCAATCAGATTTAAGTCCAGACTTTGAGGCCACTTCATAACGTTTTTATATGTATTTATTTATTAATGTTTTTGAGTCATTCAGAGGTGGACTTGCTGCTGTGTTTTGTCTTATTTTCATGCTGCATAACCCAAGTGTGCATGAGGTTGAGATCACAAACTGGACAGTTACGGCACAGTTATGGCAAGCTCTTCAGGTTCTGAAGCTGCAAAACGGCCCCAGACCATCACACTAACACCACCATGTTTGACTGTTGGTAAGATGTTTTTTTTTTTCAAATTATGTTAGTTTTACACCAGATGTAGTGGCACACACATCATCATCATCATCATCAAAGAATGCTTTGGACATGAACAAGATGTTGATGTTTTTTGGCAAATGTGGGACAAGCTTTTGATTACTTTGGTTAGCAGAGGCGTTTGCCTTGGAACTTTCTCATGGATGCCATTTTTGCTGAGTCACTTTGTTATTGCTGAATCATGAACACTGACCATAACTGAGGCATGTGAGGCCTGCAGTTCTTTAGATGTTGTTCTGGGTTCTTTTATGACCTCCTGGATGAGTCAGGTAGGTTTTGCCCCTTTAATTTAAAAATTGTATTTTTTATTTACTCTGGTTATGTGTGTAATAACTTTTGGTTGAGGATCCAAATGATTTAGGTGTGACAAATATCCATAAAAACTGTATCTACAATGACCGAAGAATGACAACATAATTAAAAGAATGCAGTTAAAATAAAGATCCATCTTGATAAAAGCAGAGATAATGTAGGTTTCAGTTTCCTAGTGCCAATATAGCCTCTATTGTTACTCTTTCTCCAAAGAATCCTTTTCTCCCAGGCAAGACAAGTTAAGAATTATGCTGCATTCAGACATTTTCCCTGAGTTAAAGTAGCTGGTCCTTTGTGCAAGAAGGAACAGAAGGGACACTGTGAGAGTGAAAAAAATGACCTCCAGCAGGCTACTGGTGTGCATTTTTCTGAACAAACTTTCAGAAATATCTTCCATGAGGTTGGCATGAGGGCCTGACGTTCTCTAGTACAACCTGTGCTCACAGCCCAGCACTGTGCAGCTGGATTGGCATTCACATAAGAACACCAGAATTGGTATGTTCGCCACTGTAGCCCCATCCTCTTCACAGATGAGATTAGGTTCAAACTGAGCATGTGTGACGGTATGCAAGAGTCTGGAGAGACCATGGTGAATGTTATGCTGCTGGTAAAATTATCAAGCACAGACCTCGATGACAACAATTTCCCCAAGGGGATCAATAAAGTATTTATAATATAGCCAATGATAACCTGACTGTTTTGAAGTACCTGGATGAAATAATTGGAGCAATTTTCAGACCTTATGCTATTGCAGTGGGCACTGGGTTCTGCCTAGTGTCATGTGGCCAGAGTGTGTTGGTGGTTCCTGGCTGATGAAGGCATTAATGTCATTGACTGGCCCTCATCCTTCCCTGACCTAAATCCAATCTGACACCTATGGGACATTAACGTATGTATTGGTGCATCTGATGTCACTGAGGCCAATGTTGAAGTGTTCCCTTAATTTTTTCTTTGCAGTGTATATGCAAATACAGTTAAGTTGAGTTTTGCCTTGAGTTTAATATCTTTTGAGGAGGCATGTATGTCTGGACCTTTCCTCCTCTTGTTTACTCGGTGACTAATGAGCACACTTCATTTGTTTATAATTAGAGTTCAGAGTCCACTTGTTTATGTACTGGATGCTGACACCACACACTGCACACCCAGACATGACAATGAAAACATACATGCCTGAACAAATATGCTTACAGACACACACACATGCAAGTTATTTCTAATCAAACAAACATGAATATATTATATAATATTCTCCAATCATTTTTACATTTTAGTTTTGATTTATTTCAACAAAATAAAAAATTAGACAGTAGATTGCATTTTTTATTTTGACCTTCTCTGTATTTCATTTAGTTTTTTTCAATGAAACATTTCTGAAATACTACACATATGTAGCCCCTATTACAGTCCTTCAGGACAATTTCAAATAAAAGTTATTCTAGGACACAAGGTCATTT
>JAUBNQ010000023.1:19433964-19445960 GCA_032353495.1 Ctenopoma kingsleyae
TCCTCTTTTAGAACATATGATCATGTGATTGGAAAAACCTCAACACCTGAGTGTGGTTCCTAGATGGGAATCAGCTGTGATTTATATATTTGCATAATTGCAATAAGCTGTTTCTCATTGGCAATGGAATAAAATACAGGGAATATATTTGTGTTTCAATTCACAATATGAACAGCTGTTCACTTTGACTTTAGCCTGTATAAGTTATGTTTAGAACATGATGTTATCTGTTCTGACATACAGTGTGAAAGCATTTGTAAATTTGACTGTAAAATTACATTGTTTTGGTCTTGGTTGAGCTTGTGTGTAAAAGAAGTTCAAGCATTTTAAATTGGTGTTAACTGTATGCATTTTGTATCAAAGCAACAAGAAATGTGTTAATTGTATAGCCTACAAAGACGGATGTTGTGCTAACCGTGTTAAGAGTTTAGGAAACTTGTTAAATGTTTTGAAAAAACTGTCATAGAGATTGTAAAAAACTGTAATGTTTTGTGAGTGTTAGAGCATTTTGCTAATAAAATGAGTCATTTTGGCCATTGAGCTTCAGTTTTATCCTGTGTGTTAACTGTTTTGAAAATGTGATGTCAGAGTGGGCAAATGTGTTTAAGCAATCGAGAAAGACTGTAAATGGGCCTATAGTTTTGGGAGAGAGAAAGATCCAGGCATTTTTTGGAGGACACAAGTTAATTTGAGCTGTTAGAAAATATGTGTGAGGAGAAATATAAACAGCATTGTTGAGATGAGCCAAAAAGGCACCATGATACCAGCTCTTCGACTGACCTTTGATTGAGTGAGTGACATTTTTCATTTACTTTGGTGCCATATTAATGCAGGGTATGTATTTGTAATCTGATTACATCAGATCACTTTTCAAATAGTTGTGGCTGGATGTTATGGTGTACTGAAGGCTTAACAGTACTCACTTCTGCTAAAGCCTTTAATCAAACAGTGAGTATACTTATTTCTCTTTTTCATGGACATGATTTCCCTCCTCCGACAGTCCTCTTCAGCTCTTCTCTCTCTTGCATTCAGTTCAGACATAGAATGCATTTGCCCCAAATGCCACTCCTGTTCTCCTTCCACTGCTAAGTACAAGCGGTGTTTGTGTGGCAGCTAGTGCATTGCCTTATTATTACTCCTGCAGAGTCATGAACTTTGAATGCCCACCATTTTGTCCCTGCTGGCTCTACTACAGCAGAGTTGGAGATAGGACTACAAAAAACAGCAGAAAAAAGGACAGAAAAGCTGGACTGGGAAGATAAAAGTGATGAAAAGAGAGTGAATGAGAAAAAAAGAGCGTGGAAACACAAACCTTGTCCTGTCAAAAAGAGCATGGTATTGCGGTATCCACCTTCCCAGTTCACCCTCAGTTTTCAATCCTGAACAGACTACAAGTTTCACTTGGCCTTTTTTCGGGCTTTGCATTTGTTTTTGTATTACATAAGAGCAAAATAAAATAAAAGCAGATTCTAATTACAGAGGTTCAGGCAATTTTCACAAGTTGTTCTTCTGACATGTTAAGTAATTAACATTAAAAGCACCATACAACCAATTTCATGCTACATCAGAAAAAAATCCTCAGTTAATTACTGAGGTGAAACACACAGCAGCTCTCTAATAAAAATCTAATGATCTATCACACTATTATTAAAGCTTACATTGCTGGGGAAAATTGTTACATACATTGAGACAGGAAAATATTCACACTTGCTGAAGTTTAAACTATCCAACACTTTGCTTACTTCATGTACTTCCATTTTGTTTCAACACTATTGCAAACAAGTGTTTTTGGTAATGTTTTAATGTCAGTTTGAGATGTTTGTATATGCTAGTTTTCATGAGCAGAGAGTTGTCAGGTTGCTGATGGCACATTGCTTAGCAATATACACCAGTCACAACATTAAAACTAGTTGCCAAATATCGTTTTGATCCCCCTTGTGCCCCCAAAAGAAGTCTCACCCATCAAGGTCTGGACTCTACAAGACCTCTGAAGATGTCCTGTACCAAGGTACACATACTTTAAGCCCTGTCCTTTAAGATGGGGACTCCATGGTTTAGATCGTGATTGGATTTCTGGGGAATTAGGAGACGCCCTCAGCTTGGTGTATGTGGGGCTGTGTATCTACAGCGCAAGAGTGCCCATGTTGATCCCTGTCTAAAGGATTCAGTGTTCCGGGGACAATGGTGGTAAATTTCTGTCTGGGTGTGACAGTGGTGAACATGCAGTGACTACCACATGGTGTTTTGTGGCTTTGCCTTTAAATTGTGTTCCTATTTAACCGGCAATTAAACACGTAGTCAGTGAAGCTGAAGTCATTTCAAATATTTACCCCTTACTGTAGGTACAGGTACGAGGCAAAACTTAACAGTTTCAGAAAATTCTTCCTACAATGTTTTATGTTTTGCTTGAAAAAAGCGCTCTAGCTGTGAAATATGTCCCTGTCATTCTGAAAGCTTCTGGCACAGGTGTCAAACTGAACAAATCCCAACAGTCAAATGTGGTTATTCTGCTTCTCTGTGCTGCATCTGCAGGTGCTGCTTTGCTACATAGGCTAGTGAAATAACATAACAAAGCAGCTAGTTTTGCATTTGGAATGAGGAAACAATTGCTCTCTGGACAATTAGCCAACTTGGCACACAAAGATCTCTATTTTTCTGCAGGTGCAATGCAAGTGCTAGGGCAACTGTTTTTATTTATATATATTTTTTTGCCTCTGCACCTGTCTGCCATTTCCAGGAACATAACAAATTTGCACTATATAATACTACTAGATGGCTTACGATGTGTTTATGTTGATTAGGTGCAGTACAGTGTTGCTGCTCACTTTGGACCAATTGCATTTGTGAAGAAAGAAACTTTATTGTGTTTTTTTTTCTCATTGCAAAGCCAAACACAATTTTACACAGTGTTCACACACACTGTTGAGAGAGGGGGAGTTTATTTGCACATGCAAAGCTTCCCTCACCCCTCTCTCAAACCACCTGTCTTCTTTATCTAATATTTGTACATTTTATTTCCGTTTTATTGACAATCATAGTCTTTTATTTTGAAAAACCAGATTCTCTGCCATTGGCTCCTCTTGACACACTCCATTTGCATTGAACATGTCCGTCCTGGAAAAGGATCAATTGCTGGAGATTGCAAATGACGGTGGCCTTAAAAATAAGTTTGAGGTGATCTCTGTATATCGTATAACCAACCAGCGTTTTAATTGCCACTAAACAGATTGGCTGCCTATTGATGTTCAGAAATATGGAGTGAAGCTAAACCCTTTCTTTTAGGTAGTTAAAACTGTTAAACTACTTCTAAACCCAGTCAGGAACTAATGGAAACAGACTGAAATGAAGTGACTCTTCTGACAGGTCCTGTTCATCTATTAACCTTCAGTGTTCAGAGAAACTACTGTTAAAGTATAATATAACTTTTAAGTGAGATAAAATATATTTTCCACTCAGTGTGATGTATTTCATCTAATTTATTTTATTGCATTTTTTATTTGTCACAACTGTCATTGGAAAATAAATTAGAAAATGAAATGCTCTGAAATGCAGAGATAATATGAAATGTTTTGATTTAACATACTGAAGTGACAAAGTTCAGCTCTCTGCCAGCTCCTTTGTAGCATCTGTTTGGAACACATTTTTTTAAAGAGAAAGCCTCTAACTGTCACTTTCAAATTGTTATTTCCTGAGTCTAGTCACTATCACTGCATATTCACTATAATGCTGAAGTCAGTGATGTACAGCTCTACACAGCGCAGAATGGAAAGAATGAAAAAGTGATTTCTTGGTGATGAGGAAACATTTTTCAGTAGGAAATGAGAGCAGAGCTATAAAAAGCTCATTCAGATGTATTTCCTTAGCTCATCTCTTCATTGCAACAAATGACAACCTGATCCTTTGTTTTGCCTTGGAATATCATTATAAAACCAAAAAAGTGTTCAGATTTTCAGTTGATCAAAATTTAACTACAGATGTTATCATTCATAGTATGATGTTTCTGCATATTTGTAAGATGTTCTGGTATTACCCAGCCAGCTCAGTTGGTAAAGCATGAGAGTTTTTGTGGGTCATGGGTTTGAGCCCCACATTTTCAAGCACATTAAGGTGTCCTTGGACAATACACCAAAAATCCAACAACCATCTCCTCATGGGGTTTAATAAAGTATGTCAAAATGGAAAAAATCACAGACCCTTACAAACCAGATTGATCTTGACAAGCACAGATGTCCAATAACAAAAGACTGAAAGCAGAAGCACTGTGGCACCATCAAAATGGACAAAACTCGTAAAAGTGGTGAACCTTCCCAGGAGTGACCAACCTACCAAAATTACTCCAAGTGCATAATAATAATAGATACTTTATTGATCCCCTTGGGGAAATTCTTTTGTGGACAGGCTGCCCCTGTGAGGCGCCAAGAGTCAGAGTATCAGTGTCTTGTCCAAGGACAGCTCGACATGTAGCCTGCTGGGACCAGGAATCGAACCTGCTCACCCTTGGGTTTGAAGACGACTGCTCTACCCGCTGAGCTATCATGCCACCCTGTCCAACAACTTATAACTTATAAAAGAACCCAGAACCACATCTAAAGAACTGTAGGCCTCATTTGCCTCAGTAAACGTCAGTGTTCATGACTCAACAATGAGAAAGAGACAAAAATGGCATCATGGGATAGTTCCAAGGTGAAAACCACTGCTGACCAAAAAGAACATAAAGTCTCAACTCATATTTGACAAAAACATCTTGATTATCCCCAAAACCTTTGGGCAAATTCTTTGGACTAAAAGACAAAAGTTGAACTTCTTGGAAGGTGTGTGTCCATCTGTACATCTGGTGTAAAACTAACACAGCATTTCATAAAAAGAACATCATACCAACAGTCAAACATGGTGGTGGTAGTGTGAGTGTCTGGGGCTGCACTGTAGCTTCACGACCTGGAAGACTTGCCAGAAAACTTGCTGCTGGACTTCATCACTGCATATTTGTATAAAGTAGGTTTGCATGTCAATTGACTGAAATACAGTGAGATTAATGATAAAGACATTGTTTAGGTGTGCAGACAAACAGCACATGCCATGGACCATGGAGTTGTCTGAGTGACTGAATCATAATTCAGTAACGACAGCTTTTGGCTTAATTAATGCTTCACTACTTGAAGTGAATTGTTTATATTTCTACTGATTCCTTGAGGCGTGTTCTGTATGCATTACACTGGCTGAATAAACTGAAACCAGAAAACACACTGCCAGAGAGTTTCCCCTTAAATATCAACTGTTAACATAAGCAGCTGTGCCAAATATCCTGCAGATTACAAACTTTATTCTAACTTTATTACAACTTTATGACACCCAGCACAGTGGAAGGTAAGGGAGAAAGTGTTTGCATCAGCTTTTGAGCTCATAACATTTACGTCTGATAGACCTGAAGGCAAAGTTTGGTTATGTTAAAGTAAATGAAAAAAGACAGAAGCTGTTCCACTGGAACTGATCTGTGCCAACATGCACATTACCAGGTATACGTGGTGACATATTGGTTCCAGGTATCACCAACCCTGCTTTGCACCACAGGCTCTAACCTTTGAAGAACAAAATCAGAAACGATAGTGAACGGATGCTGTTGAAATGTTATTCTGTCCTCAAAAATCAGCTGGCACTGCTGAGCTGATCAGCCGGTCTGATACCGGTGTACATCACACAGAGGGAACTATCTGTTCCAGAAGGGAGGATTGAAGTTAATGTTAATATAGTGGCCAAAATGGAAATCTGTTTCCAAAATGTGACCCCTTCAAGAAAACAGGGAATTTTTACTTTAAATAAAATACAAAAAGGATATAAATGTGTATGGTTTATAAAAGACTGCTGTAAAATTCCACCCACATGCTTTTGGTTTAATGTCACATATGTACAAGTTGTCAGCCAGTCATATTAGTATTGTCTTGGTAATTTACAGTGCATTGTGTCAAAGTATAACATAAATTTCAAGACTCAGGTTTCGAAAAACTTAATTCTAAAAAATTAATTCTAAATCTATACTTTGGAGCTCAATTACTGATTAACTTATTTTTTTATTGATGTTTTTTAATTCTTTTAATGATTTTTTGTGTGTGTGTGCAGTGATTCTTGCCTTTAAGAGAGCCTTCCAAAAGCTGTGATGTGACAAATTCACAGTCATTAAACCACAGCCATCTGTGCAAGAACGATTTAAACATTTCTCATTCTGCAATGTAGGACTGCAAACTTCCAAATTATTCAAATCACGTAGATCTCTTCCAAAGTTGTTGCCTTTTTACTACTTATCCAAACTCAACAGGAAACATTATCCAAGGAAATATGGTGTAAAAGACCTGATTTAATTTGACCTGCTTGATTAACTTAGCGATCTCAAGCCTTGTTTAACTTTAGATGCATGTTTGAATGTTTGCACAGAACAACTGTCAGACTGTGGATATGGTATAAGTCAAAGAGCTTTAGCAAAGAATCTATGCATGGCCTAAGGCTTATTACAGCAAGCAACATCTATTTCAGAGTTCACATAGACACCTGAATGTTGAATGTTGGTAAAGACAAACTTGAAAAAATTTTCAAATATATACAATAGGCTATTAAATAACTGAGAATATCAACATTTCACTCAGTAAACAATGTATTTTACTTCAATCCACACACTGGTACAAAAAATTAAAAATATCACGACCACATAAAGATACCACCATTGCACTGTACACAGACTGTAATACCTACAGTCTGTTGGCCAGTATCATATTTGTGTTGGTCAGAGTCTGTGTTGATTCAATTTCAATTTAATTTGGAATGAAATAATGGATGCAATATCAAACTGCCAAGTTTCACCATTAATTTAAGTAGGTTTACATAAAAAAACACAATAGGACAATATAAGACTTTAGAGCACGGAGCCTGACTGTGCTTCAAATTCAAGACATGAAACAGCACGTGATGCTTGTGCTCATCTGAACCTAGTGTGGATCCAGTGAATCCAATGATGAATTTCTTTCCAGTTGAAATTAAGTAGTAGAACATATTTGATGTTGGCTTGGTAGCTGTGCTCTTTGGGACTATTCAGAAAAAACTATTTAAAAAAAAAACATATACTGCTCAACAAAATTAAAGGAACACTTTGAAAACACATCAGATCATCAATTATCAACCTATATTCCTATTCAAAGTCACCAAGAAATTTAAACTGAAAAATTGATGCAGCAGTACCACTCTGCTGAGAATCCATGCAGGCAGGGATGGGACTTTATTTTGATGGGCATACTATGCGCCCAATCACATGCAAAGACAGAGTAGGATCATACTATTATGTGAAAGAAGGAAGGGGGGCAGGCGCTCTAAGGACAGTGTAGTGGTACAGGCCAGGTACACGGAGCGACGATGAAACTTGCAAGTGCATTGGGAAAAAGTGAATACATGAGTAAAAATTTCTGAATGCCAACATGCGGTAATGACTGTTATATAAAGAATCATAATGTTAAGACTTTGGCTTTTATTTATTTGATTTGTTTGCTGTGGTTCTATGTTCAGTTGTTGGTTAAAGGTTTGATTAAAATCTATTAAAATCTAAAATTCTAATATATAAAACAAATGCATAAAAAATAAAAAATTCCTTACTAACACACAAACCATAATTGCTAAATTAGTCTAAAATATAAGGCTCCAAGTAATGTTAAATGAAGAGGTATTTGGGAGCTGTATGAGCCGGCTCATCTAAGGGAGCCGAGACAAAAGAGCCATTAAGAGCCTCATTTGTGAAAAGCACAGTGCGCCAGTACTGGACCTGCCATTTCTGGTGTTCTCTGGCAAATGCCAGCCAAGCTCCATGGTGCCAGGCAGTGAGCACAGGGTCCACTAGAGGACGTTGGGCCCTCAGGCCACCCTCATGAAGTCTGTTTCTAATGGTTTGGTCAGAGACATTCACGCCAGTGGCCTGCTGGAGGTCACTTTGTAGGTCTCTGGCAGTACTCATCCTGTTCCTCCTTGCACAAAGGAGCACATACTGTGTCACGGTTCTGCCTGGCTTAGTTTACATACTGATCCTGCTGATGGGTTAAGGACCTTCGACGGCCCTGTCCAGCTCTCCTAGAGTAACTGCCTCTCTCCTGGAATCTCCTCTATGCTCTTGGGACTGTGCTGGGAGACACAGCAAACCTTCTGGTAATGGCACGTATTGATGTGCCATCCTGGTGGAGTTGGACTACCTGTGCAGGGTCCGGGTATCGCCTCATGCTACCAGTAGTGACACTGACCCTAGTCAAATGCAAAACTACTTGAAAGCAGTCAAAAAAAAGACGAGGAGGGAAAAATATCTGTGTCCTCCACCTCCATTCCTGTTTTTGGGGTCGTCTCATTGTTGCCCCTAACACCAAAACAGATGACACTGATTAACAAGACCCTCTGCCACTTAACAGACCAGATCAATACCCCAGAAGTTTAACTGACTTGATACTATACTCTGATTAAAAAGAAAGTTCCTTTAATTTTTTTTCAACAGTGTATATAGTCTCTTTGCATAGCCTACAAAAGTATTGTACAAATCTGCCATGAGCACTGGCAGCAGTGCAGAAATGTGTAGAGTACATTTGTAAGGGGCACAAATCCCTCAGATCAGGACATGAAATTTGATTCCCTGCTGTGCTGCTTCCCTATTACTTCAGAATATATAGAAAGACTTAGAAGAAGATTATTATTATATTATTATATATTCAAACAATATAATAATTCCAGAATGGAATTCTCAAACCTGCAGATTTGTACCCACATACTAATTTACCAAAGGTTTGGACTGAGCATGATTTGTATTAGTGAAATTAGCTTTCAGTGACTGAATTGTCACCACTTCTCTAAAAGTTATGAACTTCTACTAGAATATCTGTGTTCATTCAACATGGACAGAAAAGCACACAGACTGGTTGTCATTTCATTATAGTTGTGGCCTAAATACCAGGTAATTATATCAAAATTGTATAAATTTTATCAAAGGTTATTTCACAGAAAATTGTGCAGTTTCATTTAAAATAGGTAATTATCCAGTAATTGGTGTGCAGTAATTTACTAATTTGTCGGGCTCTGTTTGTTGAAGAATCCTTCAATCAATGGCTGACAATGCCAGTGATAGGAAAGGAGGCATGCAACAAAAGTCTCTGACTGCATGAGGTGGTCCAGTACCAGACTGGCTGATCACCTCAGCAGTGCCAGCTGCTTCTTTGAGGATAGAATAATATTTCAACAGCATCCACTCACTATCACTTCTTATTTTGTTCTTCAAAGGTTAGAGTCTGTGGACAAGGCTGGACTGGGACCAAAAATGGCCCTGGCATTTCAGTAGGTATCAGTAGAAATACAACCAGTTTACTTCAAGTAGTGAAGCATTAGTTAAGCCAAAAGCTGTCGTTGTTACCGAATTATGATTCAGTCACTCTGATCACTCTGAGACAAATCTATGGTCCATGGCATCTGCTGCCTGTCTGCACATCTAAACAATCTCTTTATCATTAATCTCACTGCATTTCAGACATCCAAATATGCACTGGAAAGCTATTAAAACATGGAAAGTGGGTATAAAAGAGTAGTTAAGGTAATTATTCAGTGACATGTGTACATAGAATCAGCAAAGTGTGTAGGTTACACTGTTGTATCTTGACACCTTGGTGTTGCCAGTCTAGAGTAGTACTACCACTTTAGAGTCTTTAGAGATTTCAGATGATGAGAGTTCAAACCTCATGTTTATTCATGATTTTTTTTTTTTATGAAAGCAAACCACTGACCATACAATCACTGTGTAAGAAATTACTTCTCAGTACAATGACATTGACACAATTTGGGAAAAAAGTGATTATTGAGATCAATATTACGATATGCGATTGCAATATGATAAAGGCACTTGCTTGCAAAATTACAATAAACACATAGTTTACTTCAAACTATAGAAGAATTTACATATTATCAGATCTGCTGTTTAATTTCAGTCAGTAAGGATGTTAAATTAACATAAGCCACAGAGATGTAATTCAACATGAGGCAAACATCACTTTTTACTTATTCATATTATTTACTAATTTTAAACAGCTGATTTTGAGATTAAAATATTTCATAACAAAATCTGATAATTATAAATAACATATTAGTAACTATGACAAAAGAGGTAAATAACAATGGCAAATTATATGTATTTGACAAAACAAAAGCCTGTGATTGGTTAAATGTTCTTGCTCATCTCTCATCATCTCTCTCACAGTGCAAACTGCGGTGGAGCTAAATTCCTCTTTATATAAAAATTATCTCATCTGAAAAGATGATTTATGAAATTTTGGGGATGTTCTCTGTAATTTTTTATTTATGTCATAGATTTAGGTTTAGGTTTTTCTGTATCTTCACCATTACGGATCAAACTTAAAATAACGCTGTGACTGATGTTTGATTCATCACTAATTAATTGTTATAAAGATACCTGCATGGAGAGAAGGATGTGAGAGGATATTTTCTGCTGTTAATGATACAGATGTCCTGAGACCTGCATCATTACTCTGCAGAGTACAGGTTACTGTGTGTTGTTGTTATAATACTGTGAAGCTTGGTTTTGTTGGCGCGTTAGTAAAAGTAAACGTCTCCATGCTTCACTGCTGCTGCAGTTCACACAGCATCGGTCACTTCTGACATGTTTTCTTATTTTTATGAATACGGATAGTGATAAATATGGTATATGGCGCATATGGTTTCTATGTCTGACCACAACAAAGTAGAAAATAAAGTCAGCTGCCCTGAGAGCTATGTTATTGTGGTACATTGATCAACAAAGGCAGCGAAAATTCATGCGTTGAACACATAACAAAGGATCAGGTGGATGAAGAAGTGAGAATGCACTGTTCTGTCTGAACAAGTAGATACACACCACATACCTGCGTATACCCTGGACTACACCACTGGTTGTCACATTTACTTAAGACTTAAGACCTACACTAGGTGCCTTTTCCTGTTACCTAAATTTGGTAACTACAGCCTTCGGCCAGGAACAGATATCGTTAGGTGGTGTCCAACCTTCATTGAGTGTTTTGGCCCACAACCACTACACTCTCTAGTTGGCGGGCTGGCTGTGATTGGCCAGATCACTGCCTATCTACTCCTGGTCTCCAGCGTTCCTCCTCCCTTTTGCTCAACAACCAACAGGAGGCTCGCTCAGCCTCCTCCCCCATTCTGCATGCAGCTTGCTTTTTGCTGCTCCCGCCGAGGCCAAGTGCTGAGAGCATCTGCTACGCTGACTTGACTGGGAAACCTCTGCAGCCAATCTCTACTGGGAAGAGCCACACCTGCCAGCCCTTGTCCCTACAATCCTGGACCAAGGACTGATACTTGAGGGCCTTCCTCTCATGGGCCTATTTGCAGTCTTCCTCCCATGGCACCGTTAACTCGACCAGGATCGTCTTCTGGTCTTTAGTTGACCATAGTACAAGGTCTGGTCGGAGTGTTGTGTGCACCACTTCAGGGAATTTCAGCCTACTTCCCACGTCGACCGCCATCTCCCAGGAACCAGCGGTTTGCAACAGGCTGGTCTTTGTCTTCATGCTTGTGAAGGGCCTAGCACCCTCCTTAATGAAAGGGATTGGCCTCTTCATGGTAGTGCAAACTGGTCTCTTTTTACATACTTCCCGCTCTAATAAGTCAGCAAGGGATAGAAGGACCTTATTGTGGCACCAACTATACTGACCCTGGGATAGAGCTGTTTTGCACCAAGATAGCTATGACTCTTTGTCAGCCTGGCTACAGTGTTGAAAAAAAACCTGAGGTTGTTCTTATTTGCCTCTATTAATGATGAATAGTACGTGGTTCTAGCTTTATGGAGGGCTTCTTTATACATTCTTAAACTATCTTTCCAGGATAAGCAAGATTCATCTTGCCACCTCCTTCGCGTTGTCTGCTTTAAGCTACGGATTTGTGAATTATACCACGGAGCTAACCTCTTCTGATTAACTACTTTCTTT
>JAUBNQ010000023.1:19446060-19460058 GCA_032353495.1 Ctenopoma kingsleyae
CAATGGAGAGAAGCTAATGTAGGAGAAATATGATCTCTCTTGCTAATTCCAGTCAAAACTCTGGCTGCAGCATTCTGTATTAACTGGAGGCTTTTGAGTAAGTTATTGGGACATCCTATCAGTAATGAATTATAGTAGTCAAGTCTAGAAGTAACAAAAGCATGGACTAGTTTTTCACCATCACTTTGAGATAGGATGTTTCTAATTTTAGCAATGTACCCATTATTGCAATAAACAATCTCTTATTTTTAATAATGAAAACCCTAGTATTTTTCAAAATTGCTTACATCCATATGGTGTAAAAACAAAAATCTTTACCTTACTGGTCACTGACAAAAAAAGGTGTAGAAGGCATTAATAAAAAAAACAATTTCATTTCACACCCTGTACAGTTAAGTGCTTGTTTGAAACTACACGTAGCATAATCTGCATGAGGTCATTCAGTACATAACTGTACCACCTGAATATTTCAACTCTGTAAATGCAAAAGCTCTTGTCCTGTTGATATTATAACTTAATTTATGCGTGTCTTCAAATGTTACTAACTAAACTACTGGCTGTGCTGTGAGTACTAATGAACAGAGAATGTATCTGTTCACACAAGCTCTGTAAAGAAATTCATTGCCAAGCTTAAGATATTGGTTCATTGTCAAGCTAGTTGTACCTTGACAAAACCAGTTTTGTTTCAGACACTGGTAATAAATTTATTCATTGGAGCCAAGCGTTCAGTTATATATTTTTTTTCTTCCTTCTTTTTGTGGAAATCTATTCTGTGCATCAGCGCTACCATGACTAAAACCAAGATTAATTGCTTTCATATCACTTGTGTGGGATCACAATTGCTGGGACACACATAGAAACACACACAACCACAAACAGAATGTGTTCATACTACACACATTATCGCTCATGGTACACAGAGCTCCAGATCAAAATGAATCTGCACTGATCAAAATGAGACCAGTCTAATTGACAGTTAGACTTCAATGCAATGCTGCCGCCATACATCATGCAGGTCTTCTCAGTTGGAATCAAACATCTCAACATTCTAAAGGATTGATTTTATGAAAAAATGTAAAAGCCAAAGAACTTTTAGTTGTTAGAAGTGAGGCAGAGAGCAGAGAGATCAGATAAGACAATGGTAACTTTTTACTGACTGCCGAAGAGGAAATTCTTGTGTCACAGCATCAGAATAAAACTAACCTCAGATTACAACAACAGACCAGAATAAATCTAGAGTACAGTACAGAAATACAAAAGTTTTAGATAAAGTTTGTTAGTTCATGACGAGCAACAATGACTCAAAATTAAAGCTGAGAAATCAGGCAGGTCAGTCTGAGATTATCCAGATCAACTGGAAGCGATGGAGACCGAGGAGTCTGATGGTATGCCTTTTCATCCTTGCCAGCTGAGAACTGTCCCGTTACAGTGAATCAGGACTTCCTTCCTTCCAGGAGTTCCTTCAGCCATGTCCCATTCTGGTCTGTGATCGGTTCAGACGTCTCTCACAAAAGCAGGGGATCAGAAGGATTCAGTTCTGTGTCTAAGGAAGCTAGCGGAAAAAAAAAAAATTCAACCAACTAACAAAAACAACACACAAAGACAGTAGGTGCTGTAACTGGCTGCCACCCAGCAGTGGCCAATCTAGAATGCATATGTATACTTGGGAGGCAAGTATGTGTGTGCTATTGTGCATATATAAAACCATATGCCTTACTGTATCTTTTAATGTGTGTGTGCATCTGGGTACAAGGCTCTCCATGTTTATCATAACTACATACAGATAATGTTGATAGGACTTATTCAACCATTGAAGGAAACAGAGGCTCTATTTGCATCTGACATTAAAGTACTGAGTGAGCACAGCGGCTTATTACAAAGCTGACTGGAGAAGCCGATGTATAATGCTCCGCGGTGGACAGACATCAGAATAGTGAGGCTACCGCCTGCTCACTCTTCTAACAGCATCAGTTCTGCTCCCCCAATCACCTCTGTCTGACAGAAATTATGAGAGGAGACAGGCAGGCAGGGAGTGGGAAATAGATATAGAAGAAATCACACTACTGTTTGAATATGCAATCAGTTTGGCAGTACAGTGACTGAGCAACATCATCTGAGCAGGGGAGAGTGAGTGTTTTTGTTTCCATGAGTGGGTGAGATCAAGATCAGGAGTGAGAAAGGCAAAAAAGAGAAAGAAGGAAAGAGGAAAGGAGAGAGTAACCAAGTGGGCAGCTTTGAGGCGTTCCATCATCCACCAAACTCCTGCAGCTTCCCTCTTCCCTCCTCCTCATCCTCCTCCTCTTAGGGAGAGAAAGAGAGAGAGAGAGAGGAAGAGCGAGAGAGAGAGATAGAGAGAGCAACAGAAAGAAAGCGAGAGAGTCACGCTTACAAGCCAGCAGAGAAGAGACGTCAAGAGGAGGATCTACAAAGGAAAAAAAAATCCTTCTCTCTCTTCTCCTGCCTCTCTTCGTGCATCCTACGGGCAGTGAGGAGCGAAGAAGAGCGAGGAGGATCCGGCTGGCATATTTTCTACGCTGCTTCCCCGCGATTTCCGTGGCTGTATCACAGTGCGTGGAGCGCAGGGAGAGCCGCAGAGAGCTCGATCACTGACACCGCTCCCCAGCAGAAGAACAGCACTGTAGAGGAGCCGGGATGCTTAACAACCTGACTGACACGGAGGAGGGGGACGGGGGAGCGCAAAGCCAGGGTGAGTGATGGTTGTCATGCAGTCTCATGCGCACACACACGCACGCGCGCATGCACACACACACACACACACACACAAGCAGATATGCATAAACAGATCATGATGTCAATACAAGACACACAGTGTACATCTGCCCACACAATTAATAGACGGAGAGTATTGCACAAAACACACAACACGCATGATTGTTTTACACACAAACCTAATGAGACTGAGGAGTCACTGGAAGATGTGAGGGTTTGTGTGTATGTGCGTATGTGTGCAAGTGTTACGGCATCTTACGGTGGTCGGCCTGCTTGCCTCCTCTGCTGCTGCTCTTACCGCAAGGCTGTTGTGACAGGAATAGTAATGGGTTCACTCCATACGATGGATGGTGAGTGGAAGGGCAATATAATTTTGTCCTGCACATGCACAGACTTGCAGTAATACACACACACACACACAGCACACGCAGTACAGAACATTTTCTGGGGCAGTTATCCAGTGGTTCTTCCATTCTTCATGGCAATGTACGTAAATACTCCCACCACATATGGCACTCATAGGCAGGCAGTATGGGTGCTCTCAAACACACACACAATTACAGATACCAACCAAGCATTGCTGCTAATCCCATCACCCCCAGCTGTCATAATCACCCTTCCATCCAATCCCTATCGCTTGGCCCAGTCCTCAGTCTCTGCAGGCTTTCTGGACAGAACCTGCAAGTTGCTTGTCCAGAGCTATGATGTGAGTGCTCTTATTCCACCTTGCATACCTTCTTCCAGCAGAAATTGTCATAAATGCGGTTAAAGTCTCTTAGTTTGGCTCATTATAATCAAGGATAATTCTGCAGTTGCCTGTGCAAAAGCTGCAAACTCATAATCTCTGTTATACTTGTTAAGGAATATTGAAGCTCTTCACACATCTCTCTCTCAAGACCCATGCACTTTCCTCTTTTCCCCCTTAAGCTTTGCTAAGCTTTGTCTCAGCTTTTTTTTTCACTCTTTCATGCTTCTCATTTTGTATAATGTACAAGTATCCCTGTTGCTGTCAGTCCCGGGCTCTCAGGGACGCATTAGAGAGACAGGTTGCGGATACAAGAACAGTCACTATCCTGCTTCTGCTACCTGTGAGGACTTAATGATAAAAATAGACCAGCGCTGGGAACATGAATATTTAACTTAATGCGGGCATCTCTTTTTTTCATTTTCTTTGCGGGGTTTGAGGAGTGGGGGGATTACAGTGCTACAACCAGAGCATGGAAAGCAGTTGTAAAAGATTGGCGGCGGGTTGGTAGTGCAACCAATTGGAACCATCAAGAGCAGGTTAACAGGCATGACATAAAGCTACACAACCATTCATGTTAAACTAATATAATTAGTTGAATACTGCTGTGTGTTCTTCTGCCTTTCACCTTCACAGTTAAAATCATTGTCCTGCTTTACAACTGTGTGTGTGCATCCATGTATGTGCAAAATGGCGGTTTAAAGTTGACATGCATGTTCATAATGAGCACCTGCTAATGCTGAAAACTGTGTGTAGTTGTAGCTCAGTCCCCCTCCAGCTACGGTATATACAGATGTCAAACTGTTTAATTTGTTATCCTGTCCGTTTTTATGCATGCGTGCATAAATGTAATGTGCACAGAGCCACGTTAAGAGAGAGGTGGGTAAGTAACCCCCCCTCGCCCATGCGCCACCTCCTCCGAACACATCTCTAAATATCACTGTTTCTCCCCCTGTGTCACTCTTTCCCTCTCTCCCTCCATCTCTCTCTGTCTCTCTCTCCCTCTCTCTGTATCTCTTTCTTCCACTCACACACACGCACACATGCTCACACACATCCGACCCCCATCCCTTTCATCTGAATCACAGCTCTGCTAAGCTAGCTGTGCGACAACCTGAATAACTCTGTTTAGTCATCAGTACTATGCAGGGCAGCTCCAGAGGAGGGCTTTTCGCCTCTTTACAGTTGGAATGTCAGAGGCTGTTGCTGTCCACTCTCCCCTGGTGCTGAAAGCGACTCCCCCTCTCTCTTGCCTGACTCCAGTAGCATGTATATCAAGGAGCTCAGGGCTGCTCAACGCTGTCCAACGTGTTGATTTATAGCCTTCATTACACGGCTGGGTTACAGTCCAGGAGAGGAAAGCACAGGGAGTTATACACAGCATAAGGGTGGAGGTGTGCGTATTTCTTTTTAGAGCTATATTTATGTCCTGTATACAGAGATGAAAGGTAGAATTCTAAGCAACATATAAAAAGGCTGTAAGGAAACTAAAAGAAGTGGATACATGTTGAATCATGGCCACATTTACATATTCATAAGTTGTCATGTTGCTTTCCGACCACATTGTTTATTATCTGCAGATTGTAGTCAGTGTGGAGGAGTGGAGTGTCAGCAGTGCAAGGAGGTGGAATGCAATCAAGAGTTGTAGGCACAGTGAAGTTTCAGAAATCCATTTGCAGTGCAGAAAAGGTTTATTGGCATGTCTTGTTTTTGAGGCACAAGAGGAAAAGCTGTTACTGTCTGAAAGATGGTGTGATGCAGAGAGGTGACTGGCAAAAGGAGGAGAGGAGTTGAAGAGTTGTTTCTTTGCAGCAGGTGTGCTGTGGTGATAGCTGTGGTATACTGAGACATGATGGTTTATGTCTTGTTTTTTTAACATTTTTCATTTTTTCAGGCGTATAAAGATACTACATCTACTGCGTCTACTGTATGTAAAACTTTAATTCTGTCATCATTACAGTGTCAAGCTGGAGTAAACTATATTTTCTCTGACAGTCAGAGCACACATTGTTTTTGGTTCACTATTAAAACAAGCTATTAGTGTTCAATTTCCTGTGTACTTGTTAGCAAGCAAAAGTGATTTCATGCTACTTCTCCAAATGTTTCTTACTGTCTTCAAATTTTTGTATTGTATTCAGTAGTTCATTAATGTGTGCATTTTGTTTATTCACTCCAGTTTAATAAGTGATTAACTTTTCTGTTAATCATTTTTTTTGTTAGTTTTTTTTACATGTGCATTAGTAAATTTTGCTCCTTTGTTCTGCCTGAATAAAGTCTTTTGCGCAGCAGGTCAGTCAACAGGTGATAGCTGCCTCACTCCAGATAGATCAGTCTGTTCCCTGGATGCTTACAAAACATTTCAACATTATTACCTCTGATACACAAGATACACTTTTAAAGATACAAATTAGTATCCCGTATACATTATGAGCATCCGCTATACACAAAAAACTAAATACAAAAGCAATACTGCATCCTGTATAGAGTACTGTAAGGATAAGATATTTTTGTAGGCCAACAAATTTAGCATCACTTTAGTTCCCTTGAGGAATAAAAGCCAATGGGATTTAAATTAACTACACAAACAACCACCATCAATAAGTTTCCACCTTTTAATTTATTTTAGCATTTATCTGTTCTTAAAAAAAAAACTTTTCTTCTTAGCTGTTGACAAATCTATACAGTGGAAAGATTAAGTTAAAATAGTTTGCAATTGTATATAATAATAATTGTATAAACACAGCAAGGTTTGGTGTGGTGCTCCTGGAAAAACCTCAGTCTCAAGTCTCATTTAGCCACTTGTTAGCAACTTCCTTTTTTAACACATGTGAATGTAGTGGTATCTTATGTAGTGGTATCTAGTGTTGAGAATGTGATGACCACATCAACTAGTAATATGTCACGCAATGTGATTACATGTAGAAGCTGGACTTGGTATCTTATATATTATAGTATATAAGACTATATGTCATATGTATGTGTGTGTATGATAGTGAATATTATAGTTATTAGAACTCAGAGAGCCAGTGTTTGGTTTGTCCATTCTGGGCTACTGTAGAAACATGGTGCAACATGACAGCATCTGTGAAATATAAAAGTAGATATTAAAAAACTATTCTAAAATGCTACTTAAAGGTACTCATATTTCACACCTGGTTTATTTGTAATATGTGGTTACTATGGTAATTGCAAGTGCTTGTTATTATTATCACAAACATCCTCGTTGGAAAGCTGCTTTGTCAGAAATACACCAGATAAGCAGCTGTTTTTGTTTACAGTGCAGCTAAACAAGCTCGTTTTGCTTAATAAAACGTGAGCCAGTAAAAACTGCAACTGTGATTTAATTTAATTTAATGCTGCACAAAAAGTAGAAATGGTTTATCAACAGCAGAGTACAACAAAGTTGAGGAGTCTTGTATCCCATCACGCAGCAAAATATAAAACTGATTCACAAAAAAAGCATAACAGAATAATAATAATAATAATAATAATGCATTTTATTTATAAGCACTTTTCAAAACACCCAAGGATACTTTATATAGCAAGAAGAAGAATAAAACATTAATACATTTCTATTAGTGGTAACAGTGTTACTAATGTTAGGGTAGAACAGTACACAATTAGGCTGAAACCATTGTAATAAATTTACAAACAGTAACACTTAAATGTATATATTGATTCTTGTAAATACCTTGCATGAAGGCAGGTACTTCATTGGAATTAATGCCTGTGCCACTAATAATTAAAACCATACAACTACAGTTAGTATTTGCATTGAATGGCTAGTGCTGAACAAAAATGTATAGAAAAAAATTACAACTTTAGACAAGAATATTCACTTGCTGCTTTGACTGGCTGTGGTTCGATGTCTTTTGCTGCTTTTAAATCTTTTGTGTAATCAGTATTCACGCATGGGGAGTTTTACCTTATGCCTTGTTTATGTATTTATGACTGGGTTTCATACAGGAGGAAGCAACCTGAGTGTAATGACCCATGCTGCAGGTACATGAAATGAAGAGTAGCATATGCTCACAGTAGAACTGAATTTGGAGACACCATGCTTGTTCTTATTTATATTATTAGCAGATTATTTTATAAGAAAGATAATCAACTTTCTATCCATCTATCCATCCATCCGTCCCTCTCGTCTCCAGCCAGTCCGTACTCATGGTAAGGGCTGTGAATAGGGATGTAATGATGTTTTAGTTATGGCTGACTGCATAATACTGCAAAATGCTCCCTGGGGCCCTCTCCTAGGGAGGCAGTTGTTGTGCATGCTCAACGTCATTATTCTCTGTCTGCCCGCTCTGCGACTTATCTACTGTGAATAGAGAGAGGGGGAGAGCAGAAATGCACTGTAAGTGAGAGAGATTGCTGGCTAATACAGAACCACAGACACTTGTTACTTAGAAAAGTAGCTCTGTGGCTGCATACAAAAAAACATTTTCAGTAGCATAGCACTTAAGTGTATCATTTCCACATGAGTGGACAGACACATCCAGAGTACACTATTGTAGCCTGCAGTATAGGTCATAATCCTACTCTTTATGGCCATGGCCACCAAATCAATTGTATAGCTCGGTAATGATCTTTACTGCAGTCCTCATTAGACATTATCATTGAGAAGGAGAACTTCACACTGTGCAAAAAAAACCTGTTAACTAATTTAGTGTAACAGGGGATTGCAGTTTTGCCTGTGTTAGTTCTTTCCACCTATCCTCCACCCCACCCAATACCTACATAAAATATTCTGCTTTGTGCAAGTGCTAGTTTTCATTAGTGTACCAACCACCATTGTCCAAATAGCTTCTGAAACCAAATATACAGTAAATTGTAATTATGAAGAATCACTGAATTGAATTTAATAAAGGTAGGTGTAAGATCAGGAGTGTACAATCCAAGGTGCAGTGCTCTGCTTCTCTAAAGCTTGTTGTCGACTCATATTGTTCTAATGACGATCTCAAACGAAAGCATTTATTTATAGCTGTATGAACACACATTGACATAATGCATTCCCTTCATAAACCCAACCACTAACCTGAACCCAATTCTAGCCTTAGACTTCAAAGACGTGTATGCACAAACTGGGCCACCATTAGTCATACTACAACTGCTTTCCTTGTCTAAAAAATATTTACTCAGCATTTCACTGTCATCTGGAACACAGATTTATTGCTAATGTGACTGTACTTTACTGATTTTTAACTTAATTTGTGCATTACAGCAGTATAAATGCCTGTTGAACTACAAAAACTGTGGTAGACAAATACAAGCAGTAAGGTCTTCAGAGATCAAAGATTGCAAATGGATGGATGGCCTCAGAGAGAAATAGCCAGTTTTATAACGGGGACGAAAGAGATGAATCATATCAAACAAAGCTCGATGAATCTGAACACGGGAACCTTTCATCTTAACACTTTGGTAAAAATTCAATTAAATTCAATTCAGTTTATTTATGTAGTGCCAAATCACAACAAAAGGCATCTCAAGGCATTTCACAAAATAAGGCTTAAGACCTTACACACTAAAAATTTGACTATATAAAAATTTCATGTTTGTCATTGCATTTTAACCACTGTATGAAACTATGTGAATCAAATATATTTTAATTAATTTTTGTGCATAGGATTAAAGTGATACTATTTTTACTGAGTCAGATTGTGATTAGCAAAAAATGCTTAAGGTGATAATATGTGACACATATGTAAGTCATGTACAGTATTACAAAATACCCTTGAGCATAAAGAAGCTGAAAGCTGAAAACACAAAGTATGACTGCTGATGAATACTATGGCCATAGGCTCAATATAGTATAAACCTGTAGGACTTAGGAAATGCATACACTTTTCTGGTACAAGAAATAAAAAGTACTTTCTGAATTACATGTAGTTCTCTAAAGTGCATGTATCTGTTAATTAATGATGAGATCTAGCTCATGTTCTTTTTAAATCTTTTATTGTACTTATTAACCTATGACCTATCCAACCTATGCTTACTCTCTCCGATACCGAGAAACTCATCCACGCCTTTGTCTCCTCAAGACTTGATTATTGCAATGCACTCTTCATCGGGATCCCCCAAAAATACCTTCAAAAACTGCACTATGTCCAAAACAGCGCTGCCAGAATCCTGAAGAGAGTGAGAAAGTATGAGCATATCACCCCCATCCTCCTGTCACTTTATTGGCTTCCAGTATCCGCTAGGGTCGAGTACGAGATCTCGCTCCTAACACATCAGTGCCTACATGGAAATGCCCCCTCTTACCTTTCAGAGCTCCTCACTCCCTACAGCACAACCAGATCTCTCCGCTCCAAAAACACCTACCGTCTCCTCCCCCCCAGGACCAAGAGCTGCTCTGTCGGAGACAGGGCCTTTTGCTCCATTGCTCCACATCTGTGGAATGCCCTTCCGGACAACCTGAGAGTGCCACAGACTGTGGAAACCTTTAAAAAGGGACTAAAGACTTTTCTTTTCAAGAAACATTTTAATTTATAAATTTTACTGATTTTAATCTGGCCGCAGACTGTGGAAAGCTTTAAAAAGGGACTAAAGGGACATTTTAACTTACAAATTTTACTGCTTTTTAATTTTAGTGTGTTATTTATTGTTTTCTTTTTTATCTATGATGTAGCACTTTGAGATTTTTTTCTAAATGTAAAGTGCTTTATAAATTAAATCTATTATTATATTATTATTATAGTCACTTTGGAGAAAAGCTTTTTTTGTTGATGTTTCCCTTCCACCCTCCCCAACAAAATGCCAGTTATTTTATTGTCCCAATATAACATCAGTGTGTTTTTCCAAAATAACAAAGTTGACTTAATAATTATTAATTGCTCTCTGTCTTTCTAATATGTTCTATGTATGTTCTAGTGACTTTGTCAAAATGCATGCTGGGAAATGTATGAAATGATTAGAAGATATACAGATAGGGCACATTGAGATAACGTTGATTAATGATTAAACACTTTATCTACAGTATTTTCCTTTAATGGGCTTAAAGGTGTTGGACGTTAGACCTTTCCTCAATGTTTGCAGTTTTTCAATCAAAAGGAATGCATTTGGTTAAGGTGCACTATGTGAATCTGCACACAGCAGATAAAGTAAATCAAAACCTCTCTAGTGGTGCTGACAGTGCATGCTCCACACCGATGGGGAATGACATGCCCGAGCTTTCCTCCGGCTTGTTATTGAAGACTCCTAAGTCCTTGATGAGTCTCTCAATTTCCAACCTATCTGACCTTACTGTGAACCGGCCTGTGCCAGGAGATGAAACCATAATGAAAAGCCACGTATTGATTTGCTCTCACTCATACACCTATTTGGGGTGATTTAGCTGGTGTGTGTTGAGACAGGCCTCAGAACCATGATACACTCACAGCCTGGTACAATTATCAGTCGTTGTACCGACTCTGAACACGAAGACGTATGTTACTTCAGACAAAATAAAAGCCAGCGAACCCCTGTTACTATATTCCCCTGTCTGTGTGTGTGTGTGTAAGTCAGAGCCTGGCTTCATCCCATTTTATCAAGCTGTCTTCTTCGGCTTTGGAGAGAAAAATAATCAAGTAGGTAATGTGGATTGCCATGGTTACGGTCTGGGCTGTTGGAAATGTTCCATAAATTTGCTAAATATGAAACCTTTACACTGAGGTTAGGCATGACAAACAAAATACAGCACAAACTGCTTTTCTCCTGCCATTCATTGGTTTGTAAAAGTAAATTCACTTCATACTCAATATGTAATGTTTCAGTTTGGGAATTTCCCTAGTGGATAAGTCGTTTGCGTTTCATAAAGCGCAAACAGAAGTCACGTTTCTGTCTTTTCTAGCTCACATGTTACCTTTGCAAGGCAGCACACTCTCCATCTCTCCCTTTCTGTCCCTGATGAAGGCCAAACATTCTTCTCAGTTTCATCATTAATGGCCAAGATACCTACCAAGAAACTGAAAAATCCAGATTTTCTTTCAGATGAAAGAGAGATTTTTATGCAGTATTCACTTTCCATCATGTACCGTGTATTTGTGTGATGTCTTCTAATGTATGTGTTTGCTAAAATTGACAAAATGAGTAAAGTTGTTCTCACTGTCTGACCTCACAGGAGGAAACTGCTGGTAATGGTAAAACCCATTATTATTATGTGTTCGTTAAGAGTTAGGGGTGAGGTAACGTAAACGTGCGTGTGTGGACAATCGTCTGTTGTACAGCGTGGCATTGTGGGATTGTTGTGTCTTCACATTAGAAAGTGGTCTAATTGGTGGGTATGAGTGGGTAGAGTGACTACAAGGAGACAGTGAGGCCAGTTGTGGGCGTTTTTAGAGAACTAAAAAAATAGGGCCTGGCTACCTTGGATGAAAATCAAACATTCAGTCTTGTAATTTGGCAGGGGAGGGATGGGGGGGGCTCATAGGGGAGCCAGTCCCTCTCTTTTATCACCCAGGCTGTCATTTTGGCTAGCAGTACACCAGTGGACACAAGTAACATTATGTTTGGTGATGGACTGGAAATCCTAATCAGGCATATAGCCATAGCTCCAACATCAAGCTTTTGCATAAAAACTTCAATTTGAAGTCCCACATTCACTGAAAGCAGCATCTGTTTGACTTTTTTGCTTATTTATTAAATGACTTGCAGGATTAATTGATTACCAACATTATTCCCAATTAATTTTATGTCAATCTACCGATCAACTTTTTTCTTTTTTTGCCAAATGCCACAATAACCTAGAAAGTTGATTCTGTTCATCTGGACAAAGCTCACCATAACAGCTGAGATGCATTTTCTCAAAACACCGGGTCTCAGCGGCTTTCAAACCCCAAAGCACGCTTCACCAAAGACTGGTCCACCCCAAGGATCAGGTCCACTGACACAGAGTAATATAGTTTACGCAGTTAAATGCCAAGAGGATTGCCGTGAATTATACATCGGGGAAACCAAACAACCACTGGCTAAACGTATGGCACAACACAGAAGAGCTACCTAGTCAGGCCAGGACTCTGCAGTCTATTTACATCTACAGGACAGTGGTCACTCCTTCAGAGATGAAGAAGTGCACATCCTGGAGAGGGAGGAACGCTGGTTTGAGAGAGGAGTCAAGGAGGGCATTTATGTAAAAAAGGAATGACCATCTCTGAACCGAGGAGGTGGCCTAAAGGTACATCTTTCTCCATCTTACAATGCTGTGATTGCAGCCATTCCCCAGCTCTCTGGGAATGGTACACATGTCCGTTGATCAGTGGACAATTTGCATACCATTGATCACATGGCCCATTGTTAGTCAGTGGTGCTAGTTTTGGTGATTATTGAAAGGTTTATTGTTTATAAGGTTGGGGAAACCTTGACTGCAGGTTTCCCCAACCTGAGACTGAGGAGGAGACTTGGATGAGTCTTGAAATGTATCTTCCACTGAAAAACTTTGTCCAGATGAATAGAACTTAATAATAAATAATAATTAATAAACTTTCTAGGATAGCCACAGTAACCATGTTTGACAGGGATGCTTATGCTGATGACAAATGATAACTTACAGGCACTGAGTATCTCATTCACTGCCACAACCTGCTGTCCAGATGCTACCGTCCTATAAAGGCCAACACTCATGATAAATCTGCCCATTTGCATGACTGACCATATTAAAGCTCAATTTGTAATTTTGGCCTCAATAGGGAAATGGCCACAGCTGGTGATGAAGTTTCAGTTTTTGCTGGGGGTGGGGGGTGGGGTGAGCAAAATGAGATGTCTCTTTCCAAAACTCTTTTTATTCCAGAAAGTGCAGTTCATATTATATTATAAATCTGAAGTTTATCGGTTATGGTAAAGCGGTGTGTTGTTAACTGTTTGCACTACACACATTGCTTGAGATAAATGTACAGAGGCATTACTGGATTAGGGCCATTATGAGTGGGATGCAATGAGCAACACTATAATTTGAGCATTTTCAGTGGCATGGCTATCACTGTGCGTTGTTTGGGAAAATAGTCATTCATTTTAGCAGAGGATACTTTCTCCCCCTTTAGCTAGACAAACTGTGGACAGCTAATTCTATAAAACCCACACAAAATAATCTGGGTACTTATTATCAACTAACATGTACAATTTGTTTAACAGTCTACGATCCACATACAGCAATTTGACGTCTTTAATGCTTCAGCGTGTATCCACGACACCACTGTGTCATTTGTTGACAGTGTCTTTTGTAAAGGATCAAACAAACATGTTGTAGACGAAAGAAGAGAACAGAGGTGGACACACTCAATCACACTCCACAGGTGGAGGAGATGGACTGTGATTGATACTGCTGTTATCCGCTAATCGCCTATAAACTTAATACACATACAAAGTGCTCATTGCCTCTCTTGTGGAATTCCAGGACGAATGCACAAATAGTTCAATCTTGCACATACCAAGACTTAAGTTAATTTAATGACTTTAAAGTGACTTTACTTATAACCACTTGCATTTATATCCCATGTGCATATCTAAACATTTTAAATAATGAAAATGTTCCTGCGTTAACAGAAAGC
>JAUBNQ010000023.1:19465573-19480869 GCA_032353495.1 Ctenopoma kingsleyae
AAAAAAATGTTAGAGAGTAAAAAAGGCAAGTCTGGCATCATAAAAATTCAGTGTGGTTACAGGGAGGAAAACAAACACAAAAAGAGGTTTGTTACTCTAAATTAATGTACATGCTTTGACAAGGTGGCTCTAATGTCCCAGCTCATTAACGCAACATCTGGACTAGGTCACACAATCTTGCCAGAAAGCAAACAGAGCAAGTAGCAGAAAAAAATGCATTCTAGCCTAGCACTGGGGAGCTGCATTTGTCACCACATACATGTGCAGTCTTGCACAATCCTGCACACATATGCACAAGCACAAACATTGTATAAAATAAAATTATACCAGTTTTGTCTGTTATGATTTCATTTAAATCACTGGAATGACTGGAATGTGACTGAGACGTGCAGGTGCAGCTATGATAAAACATAACTCACCAATGTCTCTTGTGTCATTTACACATCACCTGGGTTTCCCTACTATGATTTGGCAAAGGCAGAAGCTTGCAGTGAACCTGTGCTTACTGTTGTATTGAGGATTATTCATTAATCCCCCTCTGGGTTTAACTGGTGTTTTTATATGCAGCTTACATATAATATAGGGCTATATTTCTGGAGAGATGGAGGGGATCAAGTATACAGGTAAGAAACAAAAGAAAACAGTGCAAGCATTAGCTGTTTTTAGTTGTTTTTTCCCTTCTTGATGAACCTTCACTTCTTTGTGCTGTGGTGAGGTTCCATTGTGGGTTGTGCGACCTTTGAAAAACAAACAGGCCAGGTTTTTGTTTTAAACAATTTGGTGCTTCAGGGGACAAAACAGTGCATACAAGAATGTTAGTGGGCAGTTTTCAAAATTCAGGAGTAATATGTTTCAGGAAACATTTTCTAAAATTAAGTTAAAGTTTAGCTTGTTCACATGTTTGCACACAACTGTGCAAACATAGCAGTTTGGTTGGGTTTAGGTACAAATGCGTACGGGTTAGACCTGTTTATCATCATCTGTGATAAGGTGATTGAACAAGCAATGACTACTGTTAGCATTTTTATTAAATCAGCTAGTCAGCAGTCTTCTTGACAAGGTATCGTCAAGACACTGAAACCCAATAGCAGCACCATCGTATGTGCAACTGTCCATCAGCAGTTTCAAGGGGATCAATAAAGTATGTCATTATATTTATCATTATTATTAGGAGCACATTAGAAGCTGTACATCCAGAATGGACAAAAAAATCAAGTGCATCTAATAAATAAACTAATACAGGACCAAGAACAGAGTACTATTTTTTACTTGCAGTAATTTGTCATTAACATCCAAAATTTGTATTTTTGGAACCAAATTATTTATTTGGTGCTACTGCTTTTGCCTTGTCAGGAGACACACAGATGCAGTGTGAGCAGTTGGAGATTTTTTTCTGTCTCCTGGTGTTTGGTGAGTTTCTGTTGGCAGTGCACATCATAAGAGTCTCTCTGGTGCCTACATCACTATGCCAACTCTCAACCATGCCAGTCAACAGCAGCAGCGGTACCACTAAGTAGGTCACACTGCAGTCACACTAGCTCTTGATCTAGTGAAGGAGGAGATAGACAGGGACAGAAAGAATTTAAAAAAAGATACAAAAGAGAGATGGAGATGCATTCAGAGTACAAGGGAATTTAAGGGAGATGATACTGAAAATGAGAAAAAAAAGTGAGGGAAAAAAATGAGCAGAGAAAGACAAGAGAGAAGATAGGGAGCGAGAATTCACAGCATTGACTGAGGAGAGTTGGCAGCTAACCGGAAACGAGGCAGAGGAGTCACGAAAGTAGAGGAGCTGATTTATGGAAAGATAATTCAAGATTGCAGCACAGAACAACATACAGAAGAAAAGAGGGTTGAGAGAAGACATACATGGTGTTTATAGCAGGTGATGGCGAGGCAGCTGAAAGGAAATCATACATGTGCAAACACAATCTGCACTGACACATTGTGCTGATGCTCCCATCCGAAAAGGCTGCATTATGAGAATGTTTTCTGTGTGACGTTGAGCCATTAAATGAAAGCGCATCACCATTACTGGTGGTGCAGTAATTTCTGTTTTAATTTCCAAAATATTGGAGCAGCTTTTTTTGTAAAAAGCATCAAATAATGAATCACTGAAAACATATATTACATGATGGACTGGAGCTAAAATAAAAAAAAGAAAAGCAAATACTGTATTTTGTAATTGTTGACATACTTGTATGATCTACAGTATTCAGGCTTCATTTTATATTATCTTTCTGCTGCCTCTTCTTTCCTTCTAACAGGAAACTAATGTTTTGGAAGTTTTGTTGAAAGGTCAGAATTATTAAAGCATGAGTAAAGTAAAACTAGTTTACATAGGCAGAAACCTGGCAAAAATGTAAATGTCTTGTTTTTTTGTGTGTTTGTTTTCATTTTATGATGGCAGCTGCCATTTTGGAGCCTGGCTCCATTTTTATTTATATATTGGTTTCATTTTAACCTGTTCTGTAACAGCTACAGTATTGTGATGTTGAGTTTCTAAAATGTTCATAAAGATGAAATTACAAGGCTTTGTGCCTTCAACCAATTCAATCAGAAGCATCCAAAAGAAGATATTTTTGTTGACTAATTGTCAGAGTTGTTGCAAATTAGTTTGCTTTCAATTGTGTAATTGATACATTGAAAAAGTGTCATTGACCAACAAAAGCATAAACATATTAACTGAAGTGATGTTATACGGCTTTGACATTGTGAGAAACATCATGGTATTTTTGAAAAACATGAATACATTTCGGCTTTAAAACTAATTCACTTTGACATTTGCTTGCTACCTCTGAATGGTGGCACATCAGGAAATGTATTATGTAATCTTTGATAAGCCATGTTTTTGGCATCCGCTCTGTACAACACTGTAGCTTTGGATTTAATTTTGTTTGTGGCTCTTCAAGGAGGAACTTCATGTGACTTAAATGAAATAATACAAAAATAGGGTATTTTAAGAGTTATTAAAAGTAGAATGAATAAACTAGGTATAGACATGTCAGCCAAGATGATAAACTACTTTCTCACTTTAGATAAGCTTTGCTTTGTCAAGTGCACTAAGGAAAAAAAATGGTGTAAAGATTGACTGTCTGGCTCTTGAACGTTTGAACAACGCAGACACATATCTGTAACAGTGACCTTACTGTAGCACAGCTAACACAGCTGTGAGGTCTGATAAGAAGAGACATTTTTTCTTTTCCAGTGAATACCCTCTACATCTGATCCATTAAGACAATATATCACTATCAGTTCTCTCTCTCTCGTTATATTAATAAAATGCTGATGTATCATTTATGAATTAACCTCCTGTCACTATATAAGGTGGTTAAAATCAATCCCACGTTTACCAACTCCTGTTTTTATTCGAGTATCTGTAGGGAACAACACATATTAGTCATCATTTTCATCTTTAAGAATTTGTCATACAAATCTGGACTAAGCTTCTACATTTATTACATTACATGTTATCACCAGCATCAAATTCTACATTGTTTAAAACACATGGTTTTCTTAGTGGAGTACTTTTACTTTTGTACTTTAAGTAATATCTATAGGTTGTACTTTAGCACTTTTACTTGAGTAGAAAAATTAAAGGGTACTTGTTCTTCTTGGAATATTTTTCTTGGCAAGTACTTGCAATTTTGCTTGAGTATTGAGTTTGCATATTTTATACACCTATGTTCTGCACTGTGCTACATGTGATTGCAAAGGAGATTATACACCGACACACACACACACACACACGGATTCACACATTTACATACACACACCATGCTAACGAAGCACACTGTGACAGTTTAACACCCTCTTTATGTTATTAATACCTGTGGCCATGTCAATAGCCTCTAATGCCAGTGTCAACGCCCTAATGGAATCATTTACATCAGCGTTGCGTCTCACCTCCTTCCTCTCCTTGAGCTGTTTGCCATGCAGAGGCTGTGCTGCCCTTCAACCCTCCTACTCGCCTAACAGCTGAGGAAGAGAGAGTGACAGAAAGCAAAGTCTGCTGTATTTCATAGATAGTGTGGAATGTATTAGGTTACTGCCAAAGCTAACTGAGCGTTTTGTCATGACAGGTGTGAAGGCACATGACGTGCTTCTTTTTAAAGATGCTATTATACATTGAAGCATCTCTTATGATTAAAAAAACATATACAGTATTGTAACACAAAACTCTGTGTGTGTCGGTGATCTATCAATGAATTGAAAATGTCATGGCAACAGCTGCTCCATCCTCCTCACCTCCCCACTCTTCTTTCTTTAGTTGATTTGATTAATTTCTGGCCTTGAGTCTGATGAATCTCTGCCAGCTGTGCTGACAAGCGAAGGACTTTTCTCTTCAGTATACGTAATACCACTGTCTTTGAGAAACTGACATTTTGTTTTTTCTTATTGCCCATGAAAGGACCAAAAGCAATGACATGTCAGTCTGTCCTTTAAATTCTCTAGTTTTTTAGTAGTTATTTAGTAATTATTTTGGCATTTTATGTTTATTTACAGAGCTAGCAGGAAGGCGAAGGAGGGAGAGCAATGATTCCCAACCCACTGGTTCCTCCAAAAGACATAAAGCTATAAAAACTGGTCACAAATATGTGGTTTTAACAGGCTCTTATGGGCAAAAAAGTTATGGATTGTATACGATAAGATGTAGACAGAGATTGAAGCTTTGTAATTGGTTCCCCAAACAGGAACAGGTTATATTTTTCATTCTCTTTTTTTCTTTTTTTAAATATACACTATATTCTTAAATATGTTTAACTTAAGCAAGATTAGTGATGAGTATTTCATGGTAGACGGAGTCAAACTGAAGGACAGTGAGGACAGCAGTAATTTGTTCTGTTTGAACTGGCTTGACCTTAGCCTGATCAGATGCAGCAGGCCTTGAAGGGGATTGTAGACACTGATGTGAGAACATTGTGAAAATAAATAAAATAGTCTTCAGCAACAGCACTATTTACTTTTGTTCAAGCCACAGTTGTAGAAATTACTGAGCCTAAATGAAACTAGAACTTTTGATTTTTAACACCAAGGAAATTAACTATATCTGTGAAAATACCTAAAAAAAAAAACAACCTGCCATGTTTGTTTACCTGACAATAGCTGTAGCTTCTAGTAGAAACAAAACATGATCTTTTCTCAAACCTACCAAGTTGTTTTGTGTCTAAACTTAACTACAATGCTCAGAGTTTCTTAACTTTGCAGGCCCGCTACTGCTACCGATGCCCTGAATTCTATTTTTACACAAAAAACTTCTAGAGTCACAACGTACCTTTCCAGTCTTGAAAGAAAAGTAGAGACGACATGTTGATGCATTTCTTTTAAATTAGAGGACAGCCGTTGACACAGGTAACTGAAAAATGTAAAACAATTAAAGATTTATTCAGACCTCTGTTGAGGACAGAGGCTGTCTGTTGGATGGGACGAAGCTCGGAGATGAAACTAGAAAGGATGTCTCATCATCCCAGCATCACTGATTGCTTCAGTCACACACACTGAACCAGGACGAGTCTCAGCCAAAAATAGCACAGTCACATTTTCTTACCATTTTTAACAAGTTTTATTTGTGCTCACGGACATGTCATTTCTGCAAACATGCTGCATGCGTGTGTTTGATCATACTTTACTGTGTTTATTTGAATGATGTAGATGCCACGGGAACACACAGCCATCTAACTGTGTGAGTAACATGACTTTCCTAAACAGTAACAGACAAGTCAGTAGGAGCAAACTGGTGCAGTAATTCTCCAGCACTGATTGATGACACTGCAAGCTCCACCTAATGTTGAGAGTCCCTACACACCCATATGGTACTGTACGCAGTCAACACACATACACACACACACATTTTGTTAAAAACAATAAAAATGCATCCAGTAGTAACTTGTTGGAACTGGGCATTCGAGGGTGATGCATCAAAATCCTCAAATGCAAACCCTTGCGAAGCCGAGACATTTCATAAATCACCTGAGGCAGCAGAGTTGATGTGTATGTGTGCGCACACATCATTGAATCCTTCTCTCTCATCCTTCAGGGAGTGACCTCTATTTACCTGTCATACGTTGTTACCTACTCCAACACACACACACACACACACACACACACACACACACACACAGGTACTGCAGTACAATGCAGCATCAAGTCATGGCTATTCATTCCAGTTGTGCTCCCTTTGCCAGCTCAAAATCAGAGAGACTGTCTCAACACTACAACTAAGATGATGTTCTAGGAGATTGATGAGGGAAAAAAAAAAAAAGAAACATCCTGCAGGAAATTTTGGTAGTAGTGTAGGAGGCATTGCTTTCAAAGGACAAACAGTACAGACAGGCAGTGTGAGAGAGATGTTGTGTAGCTTTCAAATCTGCACCATCATGGAGACTAAAGTGTCTTCCAGTTTGCAGTCAGGGAGGACAAGAGCCTCTCATTTCACTATGCATACAAAAGCATATGCACACAGAGCCCCCCCATCACATACACAAACACACTGTAGAGGAGTTGTGTAACGCTTCTAGTGAAAAGGGGTAAAGAGGGTGTCTCCACTGAGGCATCGGCCTTCGGTAGCTGGAGAGCCTTGGAGCGGAACTGATTCAGCCCTTTGCTTTGAGGTTCGGCTGCACCCAGCTCAGCCTTTGAACTGTACACGCGTCCAGCCTCGTGGCCCGGGGTAATTAGCATTTCACCGGCATCCATCTTCAAAGGCAGTTGGAAAAGCAAGGAGCATCACGCACACACATTCCTATCAAAAGAGTCCCTGTCCTCGGCGGTGAGGTCTAATGTCATTGTGAAAAGCTGCTGCAGTTAAATGCTGGATATGCTCAGGTCATGAAAACAAAAGAAGGCCTCAAGGCCAATATGGGCAAGCAGAATACTGTATGCTCACGTACTGCTAAAGCAGTTGATTAGTCAACATAAGGGAAAGTAAATTGAGAAATATTTTTGATACTTCTCACTTGTGAGGATTTACTTTCTTTGTGTTATTTCATTGTACTGTATTCTCATGGTCTGGACTGTTAGTAGGATGGAAGGTGACCGTTTCACTTTGAGGACCAAACAATGTCCAGTTTCAGCATTCATATGTACTGTAGTAATAGTAAATCATTTTTCTTAATTTAATGATTAATAAATAATGACTTGTCAATGAAAACATTAGTGTACTGTGGGTTTAAATGAGCCTGTCATCATTGCATTTCGTTACAATTAGTAGTCATTTAAAACCAATCTGTTTCTATTTAAGCCCATTTTGAGAATGGCTGGCAATATTCATTTTTTATTTTTTCATCTTGTTTAGATGTTTTTATTAATTATGTGAATCTTTACTAGAGTGCTACATGTCTATTAATTCCCTGAAAATAGTCTGCAGCAACATTTACTCTTGTTTGAGTCACAGTTGTAGAAATTATGAAGCCTTCTTTATAAATGAAACTAAAACTTTGGGCACCATTTTTAACACCACTTTCCCCACGACACTGTGGAGGTTGAAAGTGTTCATAGAGAGAACGAAGATCCAGAAGATACTAATCAATCAATGATTTGATCATGAAAACAGACAATCTCAAAGTACTTGTTTTAACATAGATTTTTCAACCCTACCAGGAAGTTATTTTTGTGCCTAATCCTAACAAAACCACCATCACACTGTGATAAATCATTTAATTCTTCACGAAAGTCAGTGCATCTTATTTGGACTTTTATTCTGCATAATGAGGCTTATCTGGTGTCAGTCACCCTGCAGTAATCAGTTGGACTGGTCGACCTGCAATTTCAAGGCTTCTGCCAGATGTGTACTTAAGTGAAGCTGAAGTGTACTTATAAGGAGTGCACTTAGCTGAGTCTCAGCAGATGTGCTTCTTGCGTTTAGAGTCGGTGTCTCATCTGTGAAAATCCACCAACACAGGGGCTAATAGAAGACCACCAGCTGCGTATGAAAGAGAGGAAGGGAACGACGTGAAGAAAGTGTAAAAGAGTGAAAAAGAAAATAGGCCAGGGGGTGAGGACACGAGGAGGCAGTAGGAAAATTAATGAAAAAGAGGATCAGGTCAGAGGGAATGGAGATTAGACTGAGAAAACATATTGGCGAGATGATGTCTCATGTATGTGGCAAGGCTAAGCTGAGCAAAGCTGAGAGACAGAACACTGTGTACCATATATTAGTCATGAATGACTGAGCTGTGCATGATGTTTACCTCTGTGTCACACAGAGGAGATTGTCTATATGTGTAATAGGTCTATTTTTTTTGTCTGCATATGCATTTCTCTTCTCTGAAGAGACTGAGTGGTTACAGAAAGATTTGAATTAAGTGAGCCTTGATGCTCTGCACAAACCTATAAACACATTTAACTAAATGCACTGTTTAGTTTCACTTTGAAAATAACCATGCGTAAGTGCATATATGTAAGGGCTGCAATGAACCATTAATTATTGATAACTGTACCAAGTTGTCAATAAATTGATATTTTAGTCCGTTAATTATCACAGCAACTGCCTATTACAAGTGGTCAAAGTATAAAGCAATAACATAAAACCTTTTACCTTTACCTTTTTTCTTAATATAAATTAAGAAGATAACATTACATTAAATGGTGACTAACTGAAATTGAGGATCAACTCGTAACCAGGCTAAAAGTCTACAGTCACCCTAAGAGCTTTGTGAGGTGTTGTGTGCTAATGACGGTGCCAACGTGGTGTACATGTTTAGCAGGTATAGTCTTTACCATGATCATCATCTTAACTGTGCATGCTGGTATTCTAATATTGGCTAATCATTACTAAGAACAGCTGAGGCTGTCAAGATTTTCAGTAGTCTTTAAAGTATTTATTTATCAACCAAGGTACTGATTGAATTAAACTTTTGAGATGTTATGAAAAGTTGAAGGATCACCAAAATGACTTAAGTTCATCCAGAGGAGAGCGTGCATGTCTGTAAAAAAAAAAAAAAAAATTGTGGCAACCTATTTTGGTCTAAAGCTGTAAATAATGAACAGTTACATTTTCTGTTTTAGCGCAAATTTACTTATAAGATAAGGATATATTTTCAGTGTAAAATTATGAAGCAGCTGTTATTGTGTCATGCACATCTGGCATGTCATCCGATGGAGGCTCGTGTCTTCTGACAGTGTGTCTGCATTCATGTTTTATTCAGCTGGAATATGTCTCCCTCCCGTCACTCAGACAAGCTAAGGAGATGTGTTGTGGATAGCCAAGCATGGACATCCCATCACTCACCACCTCAACTTAATCTGCATGCATGTACTCAAGTGCACACAGACTCAAACTCAAGGACACGCAGGCAAATACACAGCTCTCAACACACACACACAGTCATACTAATACAGTGAGATATAGTGCACTTCATTTTCAGAATAGAACCACAGATGTGTGCACACACGCAGCTGGGTGCTCAGTATTCATAAGGCTCGCAGCAGAGGGTTGCGAAAGAACTCAGCAGTTACGACAAATCACTGACAAGTTAAATTCATCACACAGCTCCTTCGCTTTATTGATGGGAAAGAATGTGGAAGCAGGGAGATGACTGACATCCAAAAACACAATTATCACACCCAAGGTTACCTCGTTACACATCATAAATAGTAAGAGCAGAATTGACATATTCCAACCTTCCTGTCTGACTGACGAGGCAGTTCAATCGCTCAACCACAACCACTTGGTATTTTAAGACATTTCTACTGAGCATGTTGGGATACCTCATGAACTCCCACTGTGACTTTAGAGGACAAAACATTCCCAATAAAATATTAAGGAACCATGTGTCACTGGCTGTTCCTCTAGACATCTTCAAACCAAGCATTCAGAAAACAACAAACTCGGTCCAAAGTAAAAAAAAAAATGTTTTTCTCTACTTAAAGACAACCAAAAGTACCTTTTGTTTCCAAGAAGCTGCATACAGACAACACCTTGAAGGCTTCCTCCTCCAGTCTCGTATCGACTTCAGTCAAGCTGTGTCATCATTGTTCCAAAAAGAAAAAACATTGATTGTTGGTAGAGTCACTGACCTGTAAGCAATTCCCGGAGACAACAAGGAAAGGCCCAAAATGGCGGCTTGTTTTACTCCCTCTTGGTGGGAGTCCATTAAATCTCACTGAGGGAGGCTGGCAGGCGACTGTGCCAGCCCTGTGGTTGGAGGCTGAAAGAGGTGGCTTGTCAAACATTAGACAATACATACAACCAGGGAGGGCTGGGGGAGATTAGTAACCCCCTGGCTGGTTTGTGTTCAGTGCTGCTGCTGCTGCAGGAACATCAGTGACATTGGCAGCCAAAAAGAAACAACTTTGATCATCGTTTTGTCTTCTCTTTTTTTGGCCTTGCATTTAAATCTGAGACTAACAGCAATATCAAGAGACTCTGTGGTATTATTCTTTTGTGAAAGCGCTAATTTGTCATTATTTACTTGTACGAACATTTGTTGTTGCTGTTGTTCTTTTGTCTGTTCATGGTCTGCTTGTGTCTATGGAGACCTTGGCTCTTGTTTTGAAGTGAAAGGTTAATAGGGTAGATAAGACCTACACTGAAGGGTCATCTCTTTTAATTAGCCAGATTCTGTCAGTATTTCAAGGTGAGCACATGGACAAATTATCAAAGAGACAAGGTAAAAACTCTTGTCTTTTACATTGACATGCAGAAATGTCATTATTCCTGTATTTACCTGGAAGAATATACAGCTGTTAATCAGCTTGGATTTGGTATTTAATTCAGTCAACTTACTGATCTTTTCTGAAACAAACTAAACAAGCCTCAACTGTCAGTATAGACCTGCAGCAGAGTCAAGATTATTCCCAAGAACAAAATCAAATTCTTTACAATGTACTGAAAAACATGTATGTACAAAATATAGTCACTATCTTTACAGAGTAGATACCTCAGTACATCATTCCACAGGTAATCCTCATGTACGAGAAAGTCCAAAGGTCAAACAACTGGTGCAGAAAACTGACAGCATCACTCAGGTTATATGAGAAAATGAGTAATTCACCAAATACAGGTACGCATATATGCACTTTACAGTTTCTAACATTTGAGTACTGAGACACTATAACCACAGTTCAACCAAATCTTTCAAATTGTACTTGCAAAACAAGCAGATCAGTTTTATGAGAGACAGAACATACTGAACATACTTGTCTGCCTGCTGATTGTCTGCCTCTGCATGCAAGAAAAAACTAATGAATGTTATGTAACATTTAACACCCACAGGATTCAACTTGTCTTGTCCCCAGACTTAGTCCAAGTCAAATTTATGGTTTCTGCAACTGTGCAGTCGTCCAGGAGAGAGCGTTTTTATGGAAAACAGCACAAACACTGTTCAGTGAGCTCACTGTACGTCTTCTGCCTCACTGATGATGATAACCACATATGTGGCCCTACTTCTGGTTCATTTATTTCCGTCTGCATGTTTGAATATGCTGGTAAATTATGTTTTTTTTAATAGGCTTGTTTGTTTTGTTACTCCTGCCATATGGTAAGCTGAGCTAAAAGGCAGATTTTATCCTGGTTTATTTTGTTATAACGAGCACAAATAGTTAAAAAAAATTGAAGCTACTAATCATACTGTGGAACGTTTTAACCACAGGAGTTTGTGAAAAATCCTTATATTTAGATATTGATTATTGATGTAGAAATTTGTCTTACACAGTGCCCTTTCATCTTGTGTTAACATTATACTCTTAAATATGTGGTATTCAAACTCATTTGAGAGAAAGTAGTGTAACACTGTGGGAGTTGTCCTCCGACTGAGCTGCTAGGACATCTCACAGCTATCCATCTTAAATGCTGTATCTTATGTTCAGTGTGGTGTGGGCTGAATAAACTGGTGTCTGAGATGGATGGATCATGATGGCAGTGCAGCGTCGGTGTGAAACCAATGTCTGGACTGAATGGATTCCCTATGTTGATCTATTCTCCAGTTTCTATCTCTCTTCGTGCTCTCAGTTTGTATCTCACACTCACGTTTTTCTGTCTGCTGCAGCCATTTTCCTTCCACAGCTGTAATTACACTGCAGCCAACTTTCCAACCTTTCTGCTTTCTTTCTCCTTTTTTGATATTTCTTTTCCTTAATCACGTACTGAGTATCCTGCCATGGCCACAGAAATTCCTTGGAGAGAAAGGCAGAGTCAGATTGCAACTGAGCAAAAAGGAGAGACAGCATGACAGCTGAATGGATGCATCACCTGCTAACGTGTCAGTAACAGGTATGACTGTGCTGCCTCTCAGCAGCTACAGTACAAGCCAATGCATATTTCAAAAGACCCTGTTTTCCCATTTGTCTATATGCACAGGACATGCTGACTTGAGGGATTTCCTCTTCCATGAGTGACTGGTTGTTCCGGAATCTTCCCGAGGTCGTGTTTAGCAGCACAGGCCTCCCCTGAGTCTTAGAGAGGAGATTGAAGACAGAAATGATGGATGGATGTGGTGATATAACTGTGACAGCAGAAGGTCACTTTATAAAAAGTTACAACCAGAAGAGTGAAGCAGCCAAATACTATAATATTCATTTAGAAGTTTGCACTGGACTGCAACTTTCATGTCATCCAGGAGAGACGCAGACAATATAAAATAAATTTTTTATATTGCTTGTTGTAATAATGTAGCCCAAAGACGTCTAATGTCTATGCAACTTTTTAAAAGAGGAAACAATTTTGAAGTCAGTCTGCAAACCATTTAACTCTTGTGCACTTTTTGACTCTTTATAGTTCTATGTTTTTCTTTTTTAATTTTAGCGTTTACCATTATCCCGTAATTAATACTTGACATCACAGAGACCGTTGTTCACCTTATAGCTCATATGTTTGCTATAAAATATGTTGTTGACAAATTGACATAACTTGTTTTTCCAAATCCTTTTGTCAGAAATAGCTTCACAATTCTGATTTAACGAAGAATTAACATCTGCAAAATACCCCCAAGCACATTACAATCATCTTCAACACAGTACAACATGTCTGTATCATGGAACCATCTTGGTTACTCTATAAAGTAATAGAAATGGGTTTGAGAATATGAAAGAGACTAATGCATTGAATGTGTTGCATTCACTTGTGGATGGGAAAACTTGATTTGAGTGCTGCATTGGGGTTTACAGTGGTTTTATTAAGTGCCTCTATTTCCTGCTCTATTTCTAGCAGAGAAGAAAAGCTTTTATTTATTATTTCTGACCATGTGATCTGTAAACTGAACTACCCATGCTTGTACATCAGTATCCCCTCTGGACTCATACCATCTTATGTTTAAAGATGTGCTGAAGCATTTTAATTTATTAGTCAGCTAACAAACATCTTGTCCATTTCATCTTCCAAAATTGAGTATGTTTAGCTTTTATCTATTTTATTTTTAATATTTTTTTTTTTATTTTGTCTATTCTGATGTTTTATCCATCTGACTAAATTATCAAGTAATGAATGGCTCAAATTGTCCTTGTAAAAACCTACCACAGATCCACAAAACATTGTGCTTGTAATTACAGCTTTTGTTAATGCCGCACACAGTTTTTGACCTTCAACGTGTTCTGAACTTCAGGCTCAGATCTCCGAGGGCCAGTGAGAGATGGGAGAGTAAAGAGCAAGCAAGGACAGATATCAGTCATTCTGACTGAGTATCTGTGTGTGTAGACAGTATGTGCTAGTGTGTGTCTGTGTGGGTATGTGTGATTTTATGTGTGCTGTAGAGAAGCAGTATCAGTTACTGTCACTAAATACTGCAGTCTCTGGCTCACTTCCACAAACGCACACTCAAAGTCACACATGGACACACAAACAGAGAGGTGCAAGATGCATAATTCATAACAGTAATCAAAGGCAGACAAAAGCCACAGTCTGAGTCTGTGAGCCCACCAGGACACACACAATAACTCTTTATTCAAGTAAGCAGTGGTTCCTATCAGCCATGCAATGGTCTACAGAGGGTTACATAGAGAGGGAAAAGAGGTGACTAAGAGGAAAAATGGAGAGGCAGCGGATAATTTCAAACAGCCCCTTCAGTTCCATCCTCTGCCTAGAGGCCCTCTCTTACAACTTCCCTTTCCCTTTTTTATTTAAAAAATAGTTCTGTCTAGACCAAAAGCGATGAACTCCCCAAGCTCATTGGCTGTAACTTCCTGTTTCATTTGCCCCTCTCTTTCCTCTGTACGTTTTCCCCCCTGAGTACCTCCACTGACAAAAGGTGCTAAGAATCCAAAGTAAAAAAAAAAAAAGTTTTTTGGTTGCATACTGTATTAATATTTTATAAAAAGCCAGATGACTAGCCCCCATTAGAATTTAGAAAGTCATATTTTGCATTGATATTATGCTGTACAATGATTTAAGACGTGCTACCGGTGCACTTTAAAGAGACTTATTTGTCAGGTGATGGAACCTGGTTGAGTGCGTGCTTGTGTATGTTTGCGTGGGGCCACTTTCTCTTTTTCTCTGTCTCTCTCCCAGGGCACAGCTGTAAAAAGCTGAGCTCTTAAAGCTTTCATCTCCACCTAAATCCAAACCAGTGTACCATTATTTATTTATCTGCCAGAGACTAGAAATATCCGCTAAGATCAGCCCGTCTTCGACAAGATGAGCCTCGGCCTTGTGGTGGGTCTCTGGGCAGAGCAGTCACACACAAGGAAACACACACACACACGCACACACACTCACACAAATAAATGGGAAAATGAGCACACAAGTGCTAGAAACTGAGAATCACACACACACACACAAACACAGAGGCTCTGTACACTATCAGTAAATAGCTGGAACTGCACTCCGCCGTTCAGGTAATGCACCTGTACTGAGGCACCTGATAAGTCCCTGAATGCTATAGTCTTATCTACCCGGGCCAGATTGAGGAACAAGGCTCCAGTCTTTTTGTGTGTGGCTCAGTCTGTCTGTCTTTTCATCCCTGTGTTTGTGTCTGTGTTTCTGTCTCACTGACCGCTTGCTGCAGTGCTTCTGTCTGCACTCGCTTTCCTGACTCCATTACTTCTCCCATTGAAGCTGATAGGCTGTAAACTCATCACATTATGGATGATCTCTCTCCTTCACCTTCCCTACCTGCAGTATTTCCTTTGAAATGTCAGGTCTGGGTGATGCAGAAGCACTAGTCTCACACTATGCATTTGAACTTAAATCACTAGATTTCTGGGTCACTAGGTTAGATGACAGATGATGAAACGTATAGATATCCTCAGATAAACTGAGGATTAACAATCTTAAGTCTTAAATTGTCCTCAGTTTTATGAAGCATTTGAACATCTTTTAGCTCACTCTTATGGTTCAAGCCCATCGCTGTCACCAACCCTGTTTT
>JAUBNQ010000023.1:19480969-19502434 GCA_032353495.1 Ctenopoma kingsleyae
TCAGTTTTATGAAGCATTTGAACATCTTTTAGCTCACTCTTATGGTTCAAGCCCATCGCTGTCACCAACCCTGTTTTACAGTTGTTTTGGTTGGAAAAAGCCTTAAGCCCACACCAAAACAGCAGGCACATACTGTAGTTATTGACCAGCTGGTGAACTTTGTGGATCATTTAGCAGTTATGGAACGAGGCTAGATTTAAAAAGAGAGTAAAGTGAGTTTCCAAGTTCCCAGTCAGAAATTTCCTATTTCCAACATCGATGAATCTCACCAACTTTGACCTCAAAAACCAAGATGGCTGTTCCATGCATCAACGGTTGTGGTAATATTCTAGTATGGTATATTTATTTGCACTTCTGTTTTATTTGTGCCTCATTAAAGGAGTTGAACACACAGTACTGTCCAACTTTGGTTGCTGCAACTGACTGGCAACCTGGCCAGCCAGTGACAGCTGGGATCAGCTTGTTGTTTCCTTCTGAGTTGCCAAAAAATTAACTATAATTTTATTTAATAAAATTTAAGAGGCACTATCAGAAAGTTGAACTAAATTAAAGATAAATGAGAATTTTAATAATGCATCATCTATGATGGTCGTGATCCAAGATCATCATAGGATGTATCACTTGCAGATGGAACCCGGACAGTCCTGCCACTTGAGCATTCATGAAACTCATTATGGCAAAGAGGCTGAAAACACACACTCTTCAGATGATGAGTAATCTTTTTAGCTACTTAAATGGTGAAAAAATAATGTTGGGTGGATATAAAGTATTTAAAAACATCTGTTAGCACCCAGGTGCCTGAGTGATCGAGTTGGTTGCATGAATGTTATGACCTTCTCTGCTCATTGCCTTGCAAATCAGATGAATTTATGCTGTTAGTTCCTAGCAAATTAGTTTGATGTAGATTTATCCTGCTCAGCCTTTCGCCTCACCATGCCAGCTTGTCTTGACTTTCAGAGAGGATGGTGAAATGCTTCACTGAAGATATTTTTGGCCATGTTATATAATAAGTCTCTCTTTCTGTCTCTTCTCATGAGCTGCTATGACGCTGCAGAGTTGGCAGGCAAGTCAGTGCTGATGCACTAATTGTGGTGTATCTTAGAGATATCTGAGGGTGCTTTAGCTCCAATCAGCAGCTGTCAGTCACTCATAAGAATATAAGAAAACTATTTTCAGGGACATTACAATACTGGAACTCAGTGCCTGACTGCTACATTGCTTTAATTTGTGAGCAATTGGAGAGGCAGAGTTTTACTGGGCTAGAAGAGGAGGATAAACCATCTGGGACTGTGGAAGTTGTCCCTGTAGGCAAGTCAACCTGTGAACCACTTGTGGGTTCAGTAAACACATAACAAGTATTGTGCTGTTTAGTGAATTTGCATTAACTTAACTGGCCATGTCAACAGTTATGTTCTGAATAATCTAAGACAGTCTAGATTGAGCAAATTAATATTATGCAGCCTATCAGAAGTGACGACTTGACCTCAACTGAGCAGAATCCCTCTGCAATAAACACTCATGATAAAAGTAGGACCAGAAATAATGATTATTTCCATTATTGGTTCATCTTTCAGTTATTTTTTAAAATTTATCCATTAGTCATTACAACATTTTAAAGTAAAAAAGACTGCTTACAATTTCTAAAAGGCCAAAGTGACACCATTTCAAAGTCATTTAGTTGCTTGTTTTGTCCAGAGAGTCCAAAACCCAAAGATATTCAAGTTACTATCACACAGGAGTAAAAAATTATAAAATCTTCACACTTGAGAAGCTGGACTAGATAAATATGATTATTACAATACAATTATTTATTAGTTAGCCACAAATTATTGGCTAATTGTAATGTTACAAATATAGTTTGTTTTTTAATTGAATTAATTGAACAGCAATTCATCTCATGTGTTAGATTGGGTTTCTGTGTCCACAGCCCTGCCTGTTGACTTCATTGCTCTGGAAGAGAGGAGAGTTTAAGAGAGAAGGCCCGAGGGGTGAGAGTAAGGGCAAAAAGCATAGAACTGTGAAGGAGAAATTGGAGAGAGGTGTGTGAGAGAAGAGACCACAGGGACGTGGTTTCACACCTGAGAGGAGAAGACGAGAAACTGAAATAAATGAGGGAAGGAGCTGAGAGAGAAGAAGAGGACGTGCCCTCCTCCCTGTTGTCCTCTGGGCTTTGGCAAGATTGCTTTTTCTCTGACTTCCAAGTCGAGGTGAGGAAGGATGGAGAACATGGCCACAGCCAGGGGGGTCAGTCAGCGTAGAAGACACTCAGGTGTTAATTTGCACCTCGAGTCACACCTCCAGCATTCCATTACAGGGCCAAAAAGCTGCAGACCTGGCGTAATTCTGAAATTTCCTTTTGGGGATCAATAAAGTATCTTATCTATCTAAATGATAGCCCAGTCACCTTCGATCAGATGTGGCACTTGCATAAACCATCACTGCCATCTTTAAGACTTTGCTGCAGTCAATTGGATACCTACTCCCTCCCTCTTCTGTCCATCTCTCTTTCATATTCTGACTCAGCCAAGATACCTCATCCTGTCACAGGTTGCTGAACCCTCTTATAGGTGCCCCCTTGTCCAAAAATGTGCCAAATGCAATAAAAGCGTGATAGCGCTTGGCTTCACGTCCGGACCTGGCATCAGACCACGAGAAGGAAATTATGTTTCCCAGCTAAATTGGTTTCCTGGCATGTGATAAGTTGGGGTGAATTTTTAATCCATGACCTCATGAAAATATGTCAGTCTCCAAGCTGCTATCATTTCTCCCATCCCGTCACCTCCCTCTCCCTCTGCTGCTTCCACCTGCTTCTTGCCCCTGTTCTTCTGGCTACGCTCTTCTTTAAAAAGTAAAACATAGCAGGTGTGGGACATCTTTGCTCCTCAACCAATTACCTCAGCAGTGTATAATCCTACTCAACCTCACCTCTCTTCCCACTCAGTCCTTTTCCCTCCCTGCCGCTCTCATTCCCTCACCTCCACCCACGCAATTCTTTTTTTTTTTTCATCTCTCTCCGTCATCCCTCCAGCCCTGTTAGGCTCTGTGGATCACCAATTACAGCAGCAGTAGGCAGCTAGCTAAAGTTACTCCCACAGGCACTTTCCATGCATGCAGGAGGCATGCAGCTGACTGACATGACACAGGGTGTTCTCCCATAGTCAGCCCACTACCTGAGGGAGGATGATAGCCAAGCTCCACCGGGGCTCAATGTTGCTGCCTTTACATGACTACTCATTTGCAGCTCTTCATACCAGGTGGCCCTCTGCCTGACGTTTTCTTTCAAGTAGACATGCTGAAAGGCTTGTGGACAGGCGAACAAGCCAAGCCACGAAGAGCAATAGGGTTTAGGCTTCAACATTTAAACATGTTATGTACTAGCACATAAGTAAATTTGGTGTGAAATGGAGAAACTTGGGCAGGAGAGTGCTCGTGTGTGTTCTAGTTATCTCTTTTGAATGCAATGCAAGGCAGGATTTAATAAAATGATGTACATGCTCTTGTCCGCATTGATGTTATCAAGAAAGCAACATAAAATACACTAATAATGGTAGTATAGTTGTGTATTCCAGCTTCTATGGGAAGATTTAGTTCCTTTCTCTTTTATATACGTTTATATGATTTCTAAAAGATTGAATGTATTCTCAATTTGGACCATATGCTCATTTATTAATTAATATTATATTAATATTTACTACAAAGACTGGTGTCTTTACTTCATTACCAGAGTAGTGACAAGGTCCAGTGTCTTTTTAGGAAAATTATGTGATTTACGTGACTGATTAACTTTTTTTCCAGAGCAGGCAGCAAACAGTTTTTTCAGACCTTAAGTATTGTCTGCAGTCTTTCTCACAGGCTGCACACAGGCCAGAGGCCTCCAGCAGATGAAGAATGCAGTCTGTATATTGCCTTAGAGGCAAAACACTAAAAGGGCAGAAAAAAGCAAATAGTCACTCACTAATGCTTTTATGAGTGCACATTAAATGACAATGCTCTCAGGTGAGCATATTAACTCTGTGATACATTCAGAGCTTTTCTCATTTGGATTTTGGCAGCTTGACAGTGAAGGAATTTTAACGGACATTGGTGAACAAGTCAAACTGAAACAGTTGGACTCTACTGCCTAGATACAGATACAGCAGACTGAAGTTTATCTTAAGGGTGTTGTTTAAGGCCACAAACCTATTCTGCTCTAATATAAAATGATGGTCGCAGTATAGTAGTGACTGTGTGGCTGCCAGCTCCCTTTTTCTCTGTTTCTTCTTATCTAATGTATGCAATTTTAGACACTTTAGCAAGGCCACTGAAATGTTTTGTAATACATGCTTTCATGTCAATTTGAAGAAGATTATTATCTTTTAAATATTAGCACTTGGGCTTATTGAACAGTATACTGTGATAATGTGAAAACATAAGCAGAGGAGTAAATTAAATTCTGTCACAGAACAATAAGAGTTTATGAAAAACCTATAAGCCCCTTATGATATGTAATGAATCTGCCTTTTCTCTTCATAATTTGAGATTCTAACAGTTCTCACCTCAAAGAACATTTGAGTATCTTCCTCTGTCAAGATATTACTCGGGTCAGCCGGTGGTCGCTGAAATTAAATAAAGAATGGGGGGATTGCTTAGTGTTATTTATCTGTCATTGTTCTCCTGCGTACAATCACATCTATGTCTAATGTCAGATAGAGAAGATGCTGCTGGGAAGGCACAGGCTTGGCATTAAGCAAGAATTAATCCTGACATGCACAGCTAAGGGCAAGGTAGCAGCAGTGTGGGAAAATTGGACCAAACTTTAGCCATTCATCATCAGACTGCAGACAGTGATGTGTGGAGGCGCAGTCAACATGTTAAGAGCTGCTATACGCTCTCATGTACTGTACATACAGGCATTAGTCCTGCCTCCCTCTAATCACAGCCAGTGAGTTGCTGTAAACTCTGGAGCCAATCAGTAGCGCAGGTCTCTGTCTGAGATGTTGAGGGACTGAGGAAAAGGGACTACGTCAAAGTCATGCCCTGTGATGCAAGGTTGCATTAAAATTCATACTGAGTTGATGCACCAGCTTGAATCCTGATCAGTCCTGCAGCACTGTGAGGAAAAAAGGCATTTTTACGTTGGTATCTCCTCATGTTCCCTACATAAATATTACTATAAGAACACACCATGGGTGAGAGTAGTGGCATCAGGCTGAGAGAAGAATATAGTTAGATAGGGGAGAGTGGGAGACACAGAGAGAAAACACAAGTGTGAGATCCAGTTATACAAGGCTGTTTTTCAGATGTTGTGTTGGAGCCACAATAGGAGGAAGAGAGTGAGAAATATCTATTTATGAGACTGTGTGTGGGCAGATGTGGGCATGTAACCATATGCTGTTGCTATTTTTTCCCACTGTACATTTATGTTAGTGACTTTAAACACATGTACAGTAAATCTCTTATACATGCATTATTTAAAAAAACACTAGAAACATTCTAATTTTGTCATGTTTTCATAATTGATAATTATCTCACAACCCGATGTGCATGTTATCTACAGTAGTCTGCATTAGTGCTGATGGAGGCGGTTTATTTAGATTCAATCAATTTGAAAGGTTAAGCCAATTTATAGGTCTATGCCTGAGCAATAGTTCAGTATGATCATTTATTATGTTTCACCAGCACTGGGATAAAATGATCTTGTCATCATTTTGCAAATGTTTGTTGTCCACATTAGTGATTCCAGAGAGTTCAGCTTAAAAAAAAAACAACGCAAAAGTTGCTTTCGTATATTAAAAAAAATAAAATGTAAGGATGTGATCTAGGCACGTGATGTCCACTGTTCACTAAGAGATAAGCAATAATGAAAATAATCATTAGTTCAAGCCCTATAATTTATATAAGATAAGACAAACTTTATTGATCCTGTTTAGGGACATTTTAGTCCTACATGTACATATCAGTATTAGAAAAAATGCTCTACTGATTTCAGCCATATCTATCAGAGCTTACAGAGGAATTCCATCACATTCCTACAACATGCGCCTGTGCGTTTAATATTAAACTCTCTTGTAACTTAAATCTCTTACATGTAGGTCAGTTTTTGGCAGTCTTGTTTTTTTTCCTGAATCTCTCATAGATATGTGTGGGTACATGTTAATACACTGTCAATCCCGATTTGACTGGAATTTAGATTAAAGTGACCTTAATCCTTCACCTGACTCCACCCAGCATCCCACCACAATGTCAGTAATTTGAGAGAGAGAGAGAGGTAGACGGAGAGCGCTACTGTATAGCATTGATTGCTTGACATGAATTAATGTGGTGACGTTAAGTGGAAACAAGAGAATCAACAACTGAACTCATGACCTGCTTGGATTTGGCGTTGTACCAAGATACAATAGCAGGGAACGCAGCCAGAAAATCCAACTTTTCTTTTTTTTAATTGTTTGTTTCCGTCCCACTAATTCCATTGAAATTCCTCACTCTTCCACCAGATGAAGCATTTCTCTCTGGATGCAAATTAAATGTCTCTGTGAGCACATGTACTCACTGTTTACTCCAGTCTGAGTCTGACTAACAGCCAAAACAACAGTCTATATTTACTTTCATACATGAAGAAACTGTGAATAAATTTTGAACGTGTATAAAAAACCTCATTTTCCAGCATCACTGGAGTAGTTACGTTTCATGTCTCCCTTTACATAAAATGGCTGAAATCCAGCCATTTCTGCCCAGACTAAGATTAATTGGATGTAGCCGCTTTTCTGCTGCCGTACAACACTGTTAGTGGGGCCTGAGCCAGCATATGCACAGTCACGTGCATAAACATAGATATATACAGCTCTGGAAAAAATTAAGAGACCACTGCATGAAAACTGTGATTGCAAATCAGGGTTATTCCTCCAAATATTGATTTCTGAACACTTCCTAAGTTAAAACATTAGTAATGTGTTGTGTATAAATGAATATGAACTTGTTTTGTTTTGTATTACTTGAGGTCTGAAAACACTTGACCTTTTTCTGGTTTTTTGACCATTTTTCATTTTCTGCAAATAAATGCTCTAAATGACAATATTTGTATTTGGAATTTGGCCGTTATGTTGTCAGCAGTTTATAGAATAAAACAAAAATGTTATTTTTACTCAAACATATACCTTTAAATAGCTAAATCTGAGAAACTGATAATTTTGCAGTGGTCTCTTAATTTTTTCCAGAGCTGTATGTATACCTGTATACGCATGCTTGCACAACAAGTGGTCCCTCAGCTCCTCAAGAGTCGACATCGAGCACTTTGACTTTTCCCTTTGAAGTCAGTCCTTGGAGAGAAAAGGCAGTAAGGCAGCATGACACCCAGACGAGAGAGAGAGCACAGCGGACTGAACGAGTAAAGAGGGAGAGAGAACAATAGCCGTGACTGTCGCCACCTCAACACTGAACAAGAAGAATCAATAAAACAAAGTCTAATAGCTCTCACCAAGTAACCCTCTGTGGCTCTTCTGTTCAAAGAGCTATTGGAAAACTATGAATTGTCCAAGTGAGAGCAGTGGACCAGGTCCCCACTTATGGCAGTAAAAGTCATATTTATACTGAAACACTGGAAGGTTGAGTGTAGCTCAAAGTCACAGACAATAGGAGACACAATATATTCAGACCAGAGGGATGCCTCTCACATATTTACATCTGTTTTATTAAGTTAAACACAGAATATGATCACATAACAGTATACCTTGTTACTAGTGGGACAGCACTCACTGTCTATTTGGCTTCCCTATAAAAAATATAATATTTGCAGACAATGCTTTATCTCAGATCTTTTCTCTGCCAAATGCTGTTCTCACACAAATGCACAAATACATTTACATTTAATGACTCATATTTAAATTAATTATTTTCAAGAGTGTGTCATTTCCAGTCAGATTTGTTTTTCTCCAACCGACACTAACTCTAACAAGTATACACAGTCTAATCTGGAAGCAGAAAATCTTTGGTATTGCTGTTTGATAAATAACTTACATCATTATTAAAATGTCAGTAAATTGATTTCTTTACCTCAACTAATTGTTGTAGCTCTAATGTCAAAGCCACTGGACGGATGTTGTGGTCGTGGGTGTAATAGCTCCCCAAGCTACAGTGTCCCTGAACTGAAGCAATATATTTCTCTTGCTACTCACTAAGAGTTTGAATACCAAACAATAATATAATGATATAATAGAACAGTAGCAGATTAAGTGAATCCATTGCACTGAAACATAGTCATTATGCGTGTGCTATAAAGTAGAAATTTTAATATATTTACAGTAAACTTCTGCCAAAGTAAAACTGCAAGATACTGGCAGAAGAGTGTCGAGTCCGTGTTTTTGTTTTGTAGAGGATTTGGAAAACGATCACATGCTCAGTGAGCGGTAAAGCTCTGGATTTTGACCATAGATAACAAGAGGCTTTGATAGTGAGAGCCATTGTTGGACGAATCCCATCAGATTGAAGGCGGATAAGCTGCTTGGGGGATGCGGTCAGAGCAAACCTCTTTTGGGCACTGTCATTTTTCCAAAAAGGGGGAATCCATCATTCCTTTGATAATGGAGTTTTAATTATTAGATGATGACGAGAAATGGGCTGTGGAGAGATAAGTGATAGAATAGAAAAGTTGTCTTTGGGGCATCAGCCCTTTAGATAACAGTGTGTATATACACAGCTATATTTGTGTGCACACATGCATGTATGTGTGTGAAAAAGAGCATTTTGGTGCGTATGTGATTCAATTGCTGAAAAAAACAGCTCCTATCCCTTATTTTCTACATACTGTAGTAAATATACTGTCTAGTAGTTAATACTATAGAGTGAGTAGGAAAATGAGTTTCCACAAAACTATGAAGCACTTTGAAACATTTGTTTTCCTCAGTGACAGGTATAGTGTCGCATAATGGCAAGTTACAGTTCAAGTTAAAGATTTTCATCAGAAAATGCAGCATAGCATCATAGTGACATCCTCACATCATATTCACACAGGTTTACAGCAATGTCATTATAACTATATTAAACTAATTATATTAAATACTAAAACAAGTGACTTCACTTTGTATATATTATTCAAGTGTTCAGTGTTTTCAATTGATTATCTGTTCAGATCTTGCACAGAGGTTTTGTCCAACCAGTGGTCTAAAATGTTGATATGTTGATGCTCAGCAATCCAGGTGAGGTTATCTGGAAGCTCAGTCATTATGACTGGACTTTACTTTACTACTTTGCTTATTTCTTAGTGCTAAACAATTAACATTTTATTCATCCGAGTAGTACAATGTTGGTTAGGCGCACAGCGAGCCTGATATTACGCTCTTGCTGCATTGACACATGTCAAGAGGTATAAATAGTTTAAAACAAACAACTAAATAATCCAAGAGTTCTGAAAACCCTTTGTAGTATGCTCTCATCTCCATTTTAACTGCTGTGTAGGTTTTAACCTGTAGGTTAAAGTGAACTGAACCTTAAGTGCAGCAGAAGCTTTTACATTTTGCAGTCAGGGACATAAGTGTGTCTCTCTTGCCTCTCCCGCTCTTGTTCCACTAGTTCCCATCTCAGGTCTGACTTCTTCGCCTTTGTCTGTCTGAGCCCATATCTCTCTCGCTGTCACTATTCGCCTTCACCCCATCTATCTGTGTCTCTCTCAGTCTTCTCATCTGCACCCTTATTCACTTGCTTTCCATCTCTTTGTATTAACCTCTCCTCTGCCTGTGTCATTTCTTTTTTACTTGCTCTTCTTGTGCCCCGAATCTTCATGTACAGAGCCTTCCCCTGTGTCTCCGTCTGAGTGGCCCTATTGCTCCATCTCTGTAAAACAGTGTGCCGACTGTTGGCTGTACCCCGACGTCATTGGCACATGGTTGCAGTATCGTGGCTAATAATAACTTGGTCTCATGGTGCTCAGTCCAAGACAGGATCGAGAGCCAGAGGGAGAGCAATCTGCTGTCTCCCTTAAGAGATGCTGGAGGGGAAAGGCGCAAATAAGACAGCTTACTCCGCACTGCTTTCACCACCAAGACCTTTGTTGTACTTAGTGAATAAAGTGAATCTGAATAAAAAATTTTCCAGACACGAGCAAACATCTGACCAGGAAGCATTTGGCTTATCAGCTAATATTTTCCTATTTATCAGCCTGGATTATTTATCAGTATAGCTCAGTTACTATCATGTAATCTTGTGGTCTGTTTTACTTGCTTATGTACTTAAAAGCTTTCACTCCAGCTTAAATAAACATGTAGGTAAACAGACAAAGCAGCCCATTCTGACAAATTACAGTTTTTGTAGCTTCCATATCACTCACTATAGCATAGCTATCATGAAGGTGGGTAGCTCAGAAAAGGTTTAGGGGCAAGAGAAACAAAATTGTATTAAAATCTCTTTTAGCTTTAAGTGTAATAAACCTCCAGCTCTCATTCAATCTTACTAAGGAAGGAATCTTACAGCAAGTACTATTTTTCCTTATGACAATTATTCAAGACTTCCGGTGGCTACTTCACAATAAACATGAAGTTTATTTGCTGGAAGCCTTTAATTATAAAAACATAAAGTGATTCAGAAAGTTTTGAGTTTGCTTTATCAGCATGTTCAAACAAGGTCATTCTCTCTCTTTTTTCGTACACAAACTTTTGTTTGATAGCTGTTTAGGCCTTGTAATATGTACTTATTAATACACATGTTGGAGTGAAACGATCAATCAACATTTGTTGTTGCTTGTAATCCATTTTCAAACCTCAATTGGAAATCAATGAGCTTGTCAATGATCTTGTAGAGCAGAAAACTTGATCAATAAATCTCAGTTGAATGCTGTCCTACTGAAACTGTGTGCTTCTGGACATTTGCCCTGTTCCTTAGACTGTGAACTTGCAGACAGATGCTTCTCGATGGACTTATGATGCCTACAGCAAGCTGTCACCTAAATAACATCACACTGCTTCTGCTGCTCTGTGTTTTGAGGCCAAAAAGCTGCCGCGTGTTTGAACATTTTTATTATGTCTTTGTGTTAACATCAGACTTGATCTTGTTGTTTGTCAGTGTGGAAAAACACTGATTGAGATGTTCCCATTTGGTTTGTTCTCATGGCCATATGGAATATATAGCACTGCACATATTGTGAATGCACACTCCATTAGCGATGGTTCTCTTTCTCTGTATTTCTCACTGTGTGAGCTTTATGGCGACAACAAGGCTCCCTTGCTTTTCTGGCAGACAACCTCTTGTTTGATCTTTCTGCCCATGTGTCTGTGTCTGCTGTAACAATAAATTAAGAACTAAATAAAAAAGACAAAAACTAAAACAAACTTAATAAGATATCTAATTGTGTCATGTATGTTCTTGAAAGTTGATGTTATTTTGAAGAAATTCTTGTCTAGCTTGTATAATCTGCTGTCTGGGTCTTTATTTCTAGGCTAAAAGTAGAGTTTTGTGTGTGTCTGTGTCTTCTAGGTGACAGTAACCCCAAGGAGAGCAGCCCTTTCATCAACAGCAGTGATGTTGCTGCAGAAAAGAGCCAGCAGTATGATGGCAAGAACATGGCCTTGTTTGAGGTAAAGTCCAATATTCTGCAGACTCACCCCCTCCGCACACACTGATCTATTAATGCACACAATCGGGCAATATAGAAAGAAGCAGGATACACTAATTCCCACTATTCAGTGATTGAATAGAGGCTCTGACATCGATTAATGGGGGTAATTACTGTGTGAAGGGCAAGTGGGAACCTCAGGTTAATGCAAGAAAATCAACTTCAGCAGGGCAATTTGCCACAGCTCTGCACAAATGTATTTACATTGGATTCTCAGTGGGATTTCTAGATTAAACTAGAAAAAAAGAAAACAAAATCAGACAGTGCACTTTCTGTTGTTCTGTTGTTAGTTGCAAATGAATTGGAATTCACAAAAAGTGGGTAGCATAGTACCTGAAATACAATGGTCAGGAAGCAATTGGCCAGTTTGTCTTAAAATGTGGTCAAGTCTTTATATAGGTTACATTTAGCAACTCCGTCTGTTTCAAAAAATCACAACAGTGTAGTTTAGAAAAAAAAAGTGAATCCCTGGGCTAGTTACGTCAACAAAAGCTAATTGGAGACAGGAGTTGAAACAGTTGAAACCAGGATGAATGAAACAAGATTGAAGGTTTGGGTTGGACCTGCTTTGACTGAACACTTTGCAACATTTGGATATTGCTATTCACAAGAAATATCTGTCGATGTGAACCATGCATTTCAGAAGACTTATCGACCAAGAATGGTTGATTTGCATTATCTATAATTGCAAAGAGTGTAGTTGCTGATCAGTCCACAGTTAGAAAATTTCTCAGTAAATAAGACAATTTAGTGCGCTAAGATGACTCAAATCAGAATGCTCAACAAGGTTAAAAAAGTACTTTAATGTCTTTAATCATTGGAGGTGGTTTACATCTCAGTTTGAGTCTGCTCTATTATTGTTATATGGAGGAAGTTGCTGCTCTCCAAAAGAAAAAGGAAAAAAAAAAACACTGCATAGCTGAAATTTGCCAAACAACACCTTGATACGTTGCCACTAGGAAAATAGGGAGTCCACACTGACTCGTCTCTTCTTTCTTTTTTTGTACTTCTGTAGGAGGAGATGGACACCAGTCCCATGGTGTCGTCTCTACTCAGCAGCCTGGCCAACTACTCCAACCTGCCCCAAGGTAGCAAGGAGCACGAGGAGGCCGAGAACAACGAGGCTGAGACATCACGCAAGAAACCTGTCAAGGTATTTAACAGTATACATGCTGAAATACACTTGCATACATACTGTATGTACATATATCTGTTCATTTGTGCTTGCAATTATACTGTAATTAGGCGTCTTGTATATCAAAGAATACACAATTTGACTCAGCACAGCTCATGTGTTTGAATTTAAAAGTGGATTATGTGATAAGTCAGTCACAAAATAGCAATTCAAGAATAATTTAAGAATATCTCACAAAACATACAGGAACAAGGCATCTGTTCAAATCTTAACTAATTTAAATGTGACCACAAAGACAGTAAAAGCAAAATACACATGTCATCACTGAATAAATAAAAATGTGATTCTGGTATAAAAGAAATTGCATTATAAAGATTTGGTTGCAACTGTAAATTTTCATCCATACTGTGCCACATCATTAGCAGCATGGCTGCGTTTTACAAACCACACTCTTGCCATATGAGGAGTTTTTACCGTAAACTACGTTGATCTTGATACGTTGAACAAATTCTAGATACACTTGGATGTTCAATCAAAAATCAGATAAAAATTTCTTTCTGCTTTTGAAAATGTAGTTTTTAATAAGCAGCATTGTGTTGTTTTTTTATTAAAGATGAGGGAAAATAGAAAATAAATGATTAGCTTTAAGTGTGCTGCAGAGAATGTGAAAACTAATGGGTCCACTGGAATCAACAGTAAACTAAGAAGAAATGTTTTCTCTTATTCAATTATCTTTTTTAATACAGCACAGACTAAAGATGTTATTGGCAACAATAAATACTAATAATGAAAATATATTTGAAGCTGTCTGCACTAAACAGCAGGTTTTTAGTTATGAAAAATCTAAATAAATGACTATAATTAACTTAATCTCTACCTGCTCAGAAAGACATCGTACATTTATAAATCATTTTCCTGGCCATTTACATGTACTGCTGTAATATTGCTTCTGGTGTACCCTGGACCTGAGGAGGGTCATTATGCTTGTTGCCAAGGGATGGTCATTAAGTGTTACTAAATATAGATTTGTACTTTCCATTAAATTACATCATGAAGCCCTGTTAGCACAGTTTTTGATTGTTTTGCTAACGCACTCACTAAAGAGCCAGAAGAACTCATCATTTTACACTTTGTCACACATTCATTCTCCGCTTATATTATAAATCTTCTCTTTGTGCTACTGGATTCGATCCTAAATGCCACTCGCAAATAATTTCCTTCCACATCATCCCCTGATATTTTCTAACGTTGGATGCTGAGATGCCAGCAGGAACGGGTTTACTTTTCAGGCTTTGTGTGTTTTTTTTTTTCTCAGCATTTGATCGACAGACAGGCAGCTACATTATTAATCCTGTGGGAATTGATGGTTGTAGCTAGAGACTGAGATGTGATATAGCAAAGCTGAATTGAGAAGAAGTGCAGATAATGATGGTGATGCAAATAATGAAATACTTTGTGACAGACTGTTGGAAAAGTGACTGAGTCACATGGTAACATACTCCAGTGTAAAACGCAGAGTAGACATTGCGAGACGCTACAGCAGTGACAGGTTGACAGGTTTTCTATGACACTTGACCCAATCTGTCTATCTAGGTGTCCAATCAGCCGACATCTTTCCTCTACTACTCTGTATATTTTCTATTCTTTTCACATGTCATTTATGTTTTCATTACTTTACTTAGTTATTCCTCCTTCTTTCTAACCTTGAAATCACTGATCACAACACTTGGGTGCCACGATACTTATCTGATACACTGATAAACAGTAGATAAACAGTGAAAAAAACACACTTTATCAAACTGACAGTAGAGATAAGGACAATAGGTCCAGTCGACTCAATGGCCATAGTGATTTCTGCAGGTATATCTCTCTATACAAAGTATAGTGAAAAAATAGCAGCTAAAGGAAAGATCATCGTGAGGTCTACTGTATGTTTCAGCCACCTCTCACCAGTAGATGGACTTTACTCATTTCTCATGGAGAAGGTTTATTTGTTGAAATATTATCTTAATTCTTTACTCTGTAATCACTCTATACATGCAAATGTCTGTTGCTGGTCCACCACTTTGATCCAGACGAGGAAATCTGAACAACTGTTGGATGGATTACCATGATGAGTTTGGTACAAGCATTAATGCCCTCATAATGATGTCATTTTATGACCTACCTGAAACTATTTTTGAATTAGTGAGCTCAATTATGTTGTCACAGAAGCATCTCTGTGCAGCTTTGAGCAAAGTGATAAAGCCCACTAGCGTTGGCTAAACGTTCTCTGCTAAACCAATTAATGGAGTTTCCTGTAAGCTCGCTCTCTTCAAGGTAAAGAATAAGACATTTAATCAGCTCTGTGATGTACTCAATCGCTTTGGATGACAAACAGTTAAACACCAGCCTGTGTCAGCACTAAGCAGGTTATGAAATCACAGCTCGACCAAATGATGTTTTCACTTTCTTCTAGTGGTATCTAGCCACATGTATTTGCACAGGTTTTGATATGTCTGCCTTTGAGATTTCTGCCTTCAGCACAATTTAAATTACTTTTGAAAACATCAACAGTAACCTCTCATTCCTGAAACAATTTTTATTTGATCAAGATAATCCACAGACCTCACTGTGAACAGTTTTTGCTGGAACGACTAAAGAAAAACTCCATATGAAAAGCAGCTGACAGTAACATCTGTGGATTATCCAGAGTAAATGGGACACTGTTTCTCAAAGCAGATGTAGTTTGGCTTAACGTTGGTTTTAAAGCTACTTTCTTCTATGTACCCATTGTACAAATGCAGACGGCAGCATTAGACAACAAATGTGTCCACTGGCTCATGTGTTCAGAGTTTTACTGTTTTACTAGCTTATTCTCACATTCCCAATTAGCTCAGCCCATCAAGTTGTCCCAGATGTAAGATGTTTTTGCTTGGCTCTCCTCAGCCCGACTAACCCTGGGAGCAGGTCTAATCCCCCCCACCATCATCCCAAACCCTTCAGTACTTTAATTAGTCTGCACGCTACACCAAGTTGCTTCTTCTCCAATCAGCAGCCCATTCCACAGACAATCTCTCCATTGCCATGAGAGGCTTTTCATTAAGGCAGCCTGTGGCGTTTTATCTCTCACACAGCGACTCCTCTCTCACTCCCCATATCACCTTCCCTCTCTATTTCTTGCTCCACTCCCTCTTCTTCGCTCTCCATCTCCTTCATCATCGGCCCCTTGAGTGAGGGAGTGAGTCAGTTGTGAGAGAGGGAGAGCGAGGCAGCCGGCTTCGTTTGTCGCAGTGTGAGAGCCAAGATTAGAGATTTGGTTGGCTTGTGACATAAGGGAGCCGTCTGGAGGTCGCACAGGTTACAGTGAAAACCAGTCACAGCTAATCTGCTGCCGATTTACTCTCTGACTTTACTTATTTAGCATAGGAAGAAAAGGGATGTTATGTGACACCCGTTCAGGGCCAAGTTAAGGTATTTTGTCACCCTTGGCTCTTAGCATTTCAGGTCTGTGTTTGTGGGGTTAAAACAAGTAAAAGATATTGCACCCATGAAACTGTGCTGCTATTGATTAACAAAAAACTAAAACAAAGACAAATTTTAGCACTCTAGTAATATGATGTTCTGGTATTTTGTAATGGTAATGAGTCAATGTGTGGGGGCTGAATCCTTGAAGAGAACAATCACTAATCTGGAATCATTCATTCTGATATTGCATGGACATTTTAGGGAAATTGTCTTTTCCCACCATACAAAATATCCAGTAGCGTTAGATCCAGGTACAAATTAAGATACGACAAGATACTTTTGCAGTAATTCACCATGTTGGAATTTTGTCTGAACCTGAGATGTGTCATGCTGAACCTAAAAAAGATTTCTAGTTTAGTGTAAATTACTCTTAAATGTTCAGAAATGAACATGAACCCTTTTTACAATTAATTTGTCTAATAAAATCCAGTAGTATTATGCTGAATTTACCGTGTAACACCTTATACAATATATCAACCAAACTAAACAAAATACAAACATCAACCTCTTTACTTTTATTCAAATAATTTTCTAGATGAGTGCTCTTTCAAGAATTACAGGGACATTATTCCATATTATCTTTGCCCTTGCATCTTACAGAGCAATGTTCCCTTACATAAACACTGTTTCCTTTCTGGGTGTTTTATGATCCCTGCTCTTAGCGGTGCCCTCACCCCTCCCTCTGTCTCCTATCACTCCCTCTCTTCATCTCATTAGACTGGTGCATCAAATTAGTATTCTCATCAGCAGACATCTGAAGGATGTATCTTGATTAATGCTAATTTATGTTATATTTTACAGCAGCATGCATGTGTTGTGGAGCTAAACGTAAATTTCACAGCTCATCTGTTGTCCAGTTAGCTAAGATGCCACACTAATTGTCATTAATTCAACTTGTGTTTTTTTTTTTAGATTTATCATTTAATCAGTTAGTCTATGAAGGATCAAGAAATTCTCACAATTTCTTAGCGACATCTGCAAATGTCGTGTGTTGTCTGACCACCTGCCATTTTTTCTGCCAGGTTATTGCTGACCTGAATTTCAGAATGCAGGAGACTGAGTGTAGCTGGTGTTCAGCAGAACAGCAGCAGCACTGCATTAGTGGATGAGGAGAGGTTTAGCCTTGAGTCTGGTAGTGCGGCTGGAGGTTTCACAACTAGTGGTAACACACGAGGCTTTGTGGAGTCTTTTAACTAGAATATTGTTGTAACACATGTATGGACTATTTCAAAGTGGTGAGCTTTCAGCATCACAGAGCATCAGTGTTTTACAGATAACCAGTGTATAAGATTTTTACACACACAGACACACACACATGCAGTGTTGACCGCTGAGTGTCTGGTTCATCCACAGCTGGTCAGGGAGGCTGATGTTTGCCGCCCTCTCCTCTCATTGTCTATTTAATAATTCAGCACACCTGAGTAGAAACACATTTGCCCTATCAGCTCCTGTTTGGCCAGCAGAGCGTGGAGATGGCATTACAAGCTCCCAATCTGCCTCCCTCACCGTTGTTAGTCTCCCCCCATCCACCTCACCCACTCCACTTCACGCCTCTGTCTCTGCTTCCAGAGTAATGAAACTGTAAATGTACATTCTCTCATTTCCACCCCCCCCCCTCTCTTCTCCATGTTTCCCCCTCCCTTATTTTGTGTTCGTTCATGTTTCTTTCTTGTGTTTGTCCTCTCCCTTAGTTTCTCATCTCCTCTCCTCTCCTTTTCTGTCCCTTCCTTTCCTCTTTCCAGTTTTCTTTTTTTCCTCTTATCCTCATTTCCCCTCTTCTGTTGTTTCATGTCCTCTCTCAAGCTCTTACCAAATCAGGTAGAGACTACAAATGTAATGTGCTGGGGTTACATATTGCTGACCTAACAATCATATACACATACACAAAATGGACATAAAACCTTTTGTGGCATTTGATGATGTGTCCCTGCAGTAATGTTTGTACTGTACCTATAAACAGGTGCAGCTCCAAAGAGGAATTAATAAAAACGTTACTACTGATGCAGAGGGATTCAGGCATGCAGTAGATGCTGGTCCCGTTGGCGAGCATTAAATAAATCCTGTAAGAGGTGATTTAAAAGTTGACAGTGGTTTTGTCAGCCTAAGCAGGTTGGCAGGGTGTCCCAGAGCCTGGGGGCCTGGATGTTTCCTATCCTCTCTCCAGCAACTGTAGTCATATACTGTACAGCGTGCCTCCTCCTACTCCTCTGCCACCTTCCACTTTCATTTTCTTTGCCCTGCAGCTAGTCAAGGATGTGAAGTCGCTTTCACCTACCCTTTTTAATTCTTCTCCTCTCCAAACCTTCGTATCTAGTAGAGAGAAAGTGCTACCTTTGCTAGCCTCAGCAGTTCAGGAGATGTCCATTAGAGGGTCAAAGTATGATTATGAGGGTATACGTAAAGAGAAGGGAAGGAAAATAATGATCAATACATGCATTATATTAATAGCATGCTAACAGTTACCACGATTCAATATCTGAATTTACAAAGTCAATATTATATTTGATGAAATTTATAATGTAGTTTTAGACGTTGATATCCTTAATGATTAAACAAATTTCTTACATATGTAGTACCAGATTTTATATAATACCATAGTTATGATTCCTTCCATCTTATACATATTTTTGAAGTTTGACCAAATAATCAGTGCTGTTGTTATTATAGTGAGAAGGCAATGGGTGAAATTCAGATTTCTTTTAATGCAATACCATGTGTTGACATTGTTTCAGTGGACTTGAGAGCTCAGTTGATCGTGTGAGTAAAGTGCATCTGACGGATGTAGAGGCTGGAGAGACAGACAGAGAGTGAGAGGTCCAGTTGGTGAGAGGCTAGTGGTAAGTGGCAGGGCAGCAGGAGGCAGTCAATCTGAAGTAGGTGCTGCAGCAGATGTAGAGAAAGGTCCTGTTGTGTGTCTAACACACCTGAGCCATCCATTCAGTGGGTTGACTACACTTCCCAGGGGGTTGGTAGGCAGCTGTTCCTTCCGAGTTCAGTGGTGCCACGCTGGCCTACCTGTGGCTCTGCAGTGGTCTGTGTTCTCTTTGCTCTCGGTGGCTTGCTCTCCGGGGAAATCATCACACTGCTGGCTCCCAGTCCATTAAACAGACACTCATTCTGCTTGTTTGTGTGTGTGTGTGTGCGAGCATGTGCATCTATCTGAGCGAATGCTGGTCAGGATTGCAATCCCTGTCCACAAATGAACAAATAAAGCACCAATTGAATGGAAATAGAAACGCGGCACTTTCAATAAACATCCAGCCTTTTTCCCCAACAGGGTCATTGATTCAATGCATACACAATCGTTCCATCTGTTTCAGGCTATTTCTCAATACAAAGTCATTAGAAGCATCTAACAGCTCACTTCTTTTTTGTTCTGGTGGCTGTTTGTGTCGTAATTGTTTACCAAAGCTGCAGAGGTGTTTTATCGCGTTCAGGTGCTCCAACTCGGTGTAAGCCTTCTCAGTATTTATTATCTAAGTCAGTATATCTTATGTAACACCTAGGATTTCTAGCAGACAAACACTGTTTTTCAAAGCCTGCCTATTGTCAAATCTGGATTATAATTTATCAGTCAGCTGTGAGCTACCACAGACACTCATGCAGCAAGCGAACATAGAAGGTCTGCTTGATTGTGGCTCTCTATTGTGCGGGGGAGCAGGCGGGGAAAACGACATTTTGCAGTCTGGAGAGGGTTATTGCCTACTTTAGTTTTGTTACTCTCCCATGGAGTGTTGTGGGGCATAAACACCTTTTGTTGTAATACTAAATGGTATTTACACACGTTTTAGGGGAGATTAGTATAATCTGTAATTATTATTTTCAGCCTCTCCCTGATTTGAGTCTGCAGTAAATGAAAAAACTCACTTTATATTCTACAAAGCTATTTAAGCTTTTCTGAGAAACTATTCTGACAAGATGTATTTGGGCCCCACAGTCTAACCCCAATGTGCTGCTGGAATTTACAAACCCATACTTTTTTTCCTTATCTGTCTGATAAAATCAGCAATCTAATGTTTGTGTTGTTGCTGTGTCTACAGCATTTCTCAGACAACTCTTTTTTTCTCCCTCTTTTGACGTGTTTGAAGTGGAAACAGCAAATGATCTGGTGAAATAAAAGCAGCTGGAAATAGATGTGTTCACCTTTTTTCTTTTTTTCTTTTTTACTTCAGAGGACATAAAACAAAGTCATTAAAGTTTTAGAAATCCCTTTTAATTAGAATCACTCACCTTGAAAGGACTTACAAAACCTTCATCCTCTTGAAGTTGTTATGTCTGTATTTGTACTTTACAGTATGTAAATGCACACAGGTTTTCCTTTTAATAACTTACCTGTTATTACAGACTGACCTCAGCCCCACATTGTGCAGCGGCAGCAGTTTTATGTCTAACAACAAAGTGCTGATAGCAGGGGAACCTTTTTGCCTGCAACACCTGCCTACTAATGTATATTACACACCAGGTCCCCAATGGAAACTCAGTCTTTTTAATTACAGCTTTGCTACTGGGTGGGAGACTTGTGAAAAGAAAATAATTTGTAGGTGCAAAGAGGTGACAGTCTGGTCAGATTTCAGAAAATGTGATGAAAAGTGTGTTTTTTTTCACATTCTAACAGTTTACAGTTGTTCTAAGAAACCAAGTAAATTAGGATTGTTACAATTACAAATCCCTTATCATCTGGTATTATGTGAGTGAAGTAAGTGTGCACTTGTCTGACTGTTATTATTGATGGAGAGGAAAAATGTTCCACTAAATGTAAACACTGTGTGGATAATACAATTATAGATTCATTCAGGGTTTCTGTATTAAAAAATATTCACACTCTTGTCAAGTAGATGATAAAGAATCTCCTCTGCCACACACTGAAGGGCACAGTCACAGTGAGCCACCATCTGATTTGCATAGCTTAGACAACAGACAAACTGTGCAAATCATTATCATATAGCAGGAGAGGTGACAGAGATGGACGGGGTTATTCTCCACTGTTCCCTCAAGCAAACCTGTGGAGACCATGAAGTGGATCTTTGATTAAAGCACAAGGAGGCTGAAGGTTGAGAGACTCCCCGCTGTGAGGATTAAGTTGTAAACGAGGCAAGGTTGTAGGGTTACATTTCAGCTCTTTGGAAGATGACATTTACACACTCTCACATAACACGTTGTGACAAGTGTTTAATTCAATTCAATTCAATTCAACTTTATTTATATAGCACCAAATCACAACATAAGTCATCTCAAGGCACTTTAC
>JAUBNQ010000023.1:19508209-19521287 GCA_032353495.1 Ctenopoma kingsleyae
AATTGTCATAATCATTTCCAAAAGACAAAATATTTTCATAACGCTTCTGGAAAAAATGGCACTCAATTTTATGCTAACTGGTTTGACAGGAAGCCATGGAAACACACACACACACATCTTAAAAATACATTATGTTCCTTCACTCACTCTATTTCTCACCATTTCTGTCTTTTTCTCTCTCTCTGTCTCACACACACGCACACATGCACACATACATATTTCTTATCAGTCACACCAAGCTCATTGCAGAGCCCCAGGGCAATAAGCCTGAGCGTGAACGGTGTGTGAAAACCCCCACCTGGCTGCTCCTGAGCTCCTTACATAACACATAACCACCCAGCCCTCCAGGGGTTGCGAGCAACACACCGCAGGAGTGTGTGTATGCAGGTATACATACATATATGCAGCCATGCACACCTCAGTGAAATCCACAGTACTTGAAGTGTAGAGTAATTGTGCATGCTGCACAGCTCAATAGCATATAGCACGACCCTATGTTTTATTCATATGATGGGATATCACTGACGGTGCACTTTACATTATATGCTCAATCACATCAGCACATACTGCATCTGTAACTATTGAACACTATTATTTTTCCATCACGCTGAACCCTTGCACATTTTATGAATCATCGTTATATGAAGAATGTGCATTGATGTGGAACTGCTCTAACGTGCTGTTTATTCCATTAACCATGAAATTATACGAACAACCAACAATTTTCAGAGTCTGTATATTACTGCAGAAATCATTCTCCAAGATTATATATTCAGACATGTGCTCTATGTGTATTTTTAGCACAGATAATGAATGCAGGCTTGTCACCGAGATAAAATGAGGTTTAATATTCTCGATGGAAAGTCATCTGTTGTTTAGCCTTCCTCATTACTTCCAGGTCTTGAATCCAAATGCTGTGAGGGGAAGGGTGGTCTGCCCTCTGTCGTGACTCATTTAAATGCTAAGGATGCTTTTCCCCCTTCATCTCTCTCATTTTTTACTCTCATCTCTTTCGCTTCCTCAGTTTCTCTAACCTTTTTTCACTTTACTGTCTCATTATTTCCTCACTCCCTCTCTTTCCACCTACCATCCAATTTTTATCCTGCTCTCTCTTCCTCTCCTCTCACACAGCTGCATCATATCATCTTGTACTCAGTCTCCATCCCCAGTCTGAAAGAAAAAAATTACTTCCAAATTCTTCACCTGACAATTTTGCCTTTAACATTACATCATCCACTGGAATTTCTGGTGATAAACACCACACTGAAAATAGGCTGCTACTGTACTTTTCTCTATGAAGTGATGAAGTTGTGCTTGACAAAGTGCTGTGCATCTGTGTAATGAAGCTTGCTAATGAAGCATGCTCTCAGGGCACCATGAAAACGCCATTCCCATCAAAACCAATTTCCGCTCAACTCCGAGGTCTGCTAAAGGCCAAATCAGAGTTTGTCGGTAAGTTTAGAAAGAAACAGAACTAAAGTGTTTGCAGGGACATATCAGATGGAAGGTTTTTTGCCAAATGCGTTTGTCAGGCTCGAGCATAATCCATTAGTGGTTATGCACGTTAGGTTAGCATTCAGACTCCCTTAGAAGGGAAGTGCCTGATATGTAAGCTGTCTGCTGTTTTATCTCGTATGCACAAAAAAGATAAGATGGTGGCATAAAGTGAGGTTTTCTAATGGTGTATTGGACAGTCTGAGACCATGTAAGTACATGTGAGTTTGGATGTGCAGGCATTGACGTAAGGCTTTGTATAGAAAGATGGCATTAGCAAACAGGACTACAGTATATATTCTATCACACAAACTCTAAAACCATCACATTTTTAGGTTACCTGCTTGCCTGAAAGTGGGACAATAAAACAGGCCACAGGCTCTGGGTCAGTGGGAAAAAAGATGCTGCACATCCTGACAGCTATAGTAGAACACTGCTGGTTCCAGTGCCTTTCCAGCAATCAGAACCCAGTCACATAGAATTAAAAAATGCTTAAAAAAAATGTTAGTCTTGAATGTAGTTATTAGATCTGCTGAATCTTATTTTTGTTTTGTTTTTTTGTGAGGGTTTTTTCGACAAGAATCAAAGTGTGAACTTTATATGACGGTTAGACCAGTTCACTGAGTTTGTGACAGCATGACTGATGACATTTGTTAATGTCTTTGTCTGCTGTGACACTGCACAGAGCTGTGTGTAATAAAAGTAGGACACTGCCCAAAGTAATGGGCATAAAGTGACCAAATGGGATTTCACAAAAAAACTCACAGGCCATCAAAAACTATCCAGAGAGTAGAAGTGAAATTACCAGTCTTGGCCAAAAGTGAGTTCTGAGAGCTCACAGTTGTTCTCCTTGGCTGCAGCTTGTCATTGTCCAGACAGTAGGCAATTGAGCTTGGGGTCACAAACTGATTCTCTTTCAGTCCTTCAGGATTTTCTGGTAGAGGACAGAATTCACAATTCCATCAATTATGACAGGACCTCCAGGTCCTGAAGCTAGAAAGCAGCCTCAGACCATCACACTACCACCACCATGACGATTATCAGTCATCCAGGTGACATTATCTGGAAGTTACTCCTCCTTATCAGTCAGCAGACTATAAGGAAGATTACGAGAAATAAATAGTTTCTGAAGTGAGAATCTTCTGAAAAGTTCTTACATAAGCACTCGATGGCTACACAAATTATATTGTGCTAAAACACTGAGAGTAAAGCTAAAAGAGCAGCATCATTTCATTCTGTAGGATAGAGGTAATGAGCCCTATTAGTTATTTTCTTGTAACATAACACTGTTGAATGTTTACTATACACAAAATAACGTGGTTTATAGTAATGCATTGATAGTTAAAAGATATTGATAATTCAGAAGTACGTTTGCCTTACTAGTGTAAACATAGACCCTGCAATCTACATTAGCTGCACAGGCTAATCTTTGCACTTTGATAGAGAAGATAAACACACAATTTAATGAATTTCTTTTTCTCTTGTGCTAAAAAAAGAAACAAATCTCCAAACTCAAGGCTCAATCATGCAAACACAATCACTGTAAGGGAAAAGGTTTATTATACTGCACATGTGGTTTTAAAGACACAATGAAGAACTTTTCTACTTTTCTAAAGGTCATTTTACCATTACTGAAATATACAGTATATAATTTAGTATATAATGTATTACCTCAAATGTACAGTCCTGTACATTAATCCTGTTTGACTGTACTATCAATGTAAAGCATATTAGTCCACTGATGGCTGCCCCGCACAGTTGTGTGGTGATTCAGTATGCAACTGACAACCTCTACGTGGCTGCTGCCCACATCAGATAAAACACTTAAACAATTACTGTCTTATCTGCTGTGGTGGGAGAAGAGCTTGTGGCCTCATTATGGCCAGATTAGAGAAAAGAGCAGAGCCCGGTCCCACTCACTCTTCACTCCTCATTGTCAATCTGCTGGGGTCTCAGGTGACACTAACCACATTATAGTCTTCACAGAGACAAACGTAATGATAGTCAAACATAACCAGTGTGTTGTTCTGCAGCTGGGAGTCATCAGACTTCCTTCAGTTACAGGCATCACTACCTCATTTCATCGTCTCCCTGGTCTAAGATACCAAAATTAAAATAATGGTAGTTATGTAAGGAGAATATCAGGAAAACTGCCATACAGGAACATCACCATAATGACCACTGAATAACAATGTTATATAGTATCAGGGATTTTTTTATTCATTATTATAAATCTGGTATTATTCTTTTATTGGTGCAGAATTTGACAAAAGCAAAGCAGTTTGAAAAGACAATACCAAAAGTAAACATTCAGTATAAAATCCACACTACTCTTTGTGTTGACTAGTATAATTTGTACAATCTGAAAGTTTATATATTTGACTGTTTTTCAGCCAACATGTATGTTTTAACACCAAAACCTTGTACAATGTACTGACATGTCTTTGGAGTTGTACATTAACTTATCTTTAATTAGAGAGGAACAACTTTAATGGCATCACAAAACAAACTATATTGAAGTTCAGTTAAAAAATAAAGTTCCATTGTTGCTGTTGTAAATGTAAATATGAGTTACAAAGAAGTGTACCCAGTAAATACCAACCACATACTGACTACTGACTACTAAGCTTTCTGGTCTGTGCAGTAGCTGAATCTGTAACAACTTAATAAAATACTTCTAAAAGTCATATTATGATAATGAAAACAATGATCTAAACAATAAATATAACAGCAAGTAATGGCTCAATAAAAATGGAAAAATAAAATAGCTACAGGAACGAAGGGAAAAAGTAAGTGCTGTTTTAGGAGCAGGCATTTTAAGAGCCTGCTCTCACATCTCCTCCTTCTCGTTCTGTCTCTATTGCTCTCTTTCATGTGCAGACAAAGTAAAAAGACACTCAGAAATTCAACAACAGTGTTTGAAAGAATGATGAAATCTTAATGCTGTTTTTGTACTGTCACACGCTCTCTCCCTATCTCATCCTCTCTGTTTCTCATTTGGTCATTTTGTATTTTTCTGGACCATTCTTTCACTTGCTGCCTGCCTCCCTCCCTCTCTTTCACTGCAGAGACGTGAGGGCTGCTGCTTGTTTGTGTTGTGGGCAACTACTGATCTCCACTCTAGCATGCCTTTACATTTCTTCCAGTGTTATTCTCCCACTCAGTAGCAGAGTTACATTAGAGTTGTCTCTGGTTGTTTGAATGTGCTCTGACAGCTGGTGACAGGCCCAGTGGCGTTATTATTTATCTAATCAACAACCATGCAGCTTTAAAATGTAGCATTCCTGCAAATCGTTGTTGTCCCCATGTAAACTGCATCACTCTGTATATACCACAGGCCTGACGTTGTTGACAGGAAAATCTAAATATAAGTTTACTTCTACAAGTGTCTGACAAAAAAGTAGAATTTACTTAGACAAATGGCATAAAACATAAGACCACATATGATTTGTAGCAATGCTAGCAGCGTTGCTAAAACTGTCAGTGTTGCTCAGTCGACCCACTACTTTTCTCATGAGTAGTTCTCAGTAACATTTTGATGGGTTGCCATGGAGGTTTGTAAAGGGATTTTAATTTGCAGCTACTTTATTGATCTCCATGGGGAAATTGTTCTTGGACAGCTGCACATAAATGATGGTGCTCCAGCAGGGTTCGGTGTTTTGTGTAAGGGCACCTTGACATTCATGATGCCCAAATGATGAATTTGTCAGTGAACTTTTCCTGTAATGTGATTTTCCTGTCTTAGTTTTTTGTGACATTTGGCATTTAGTGCCACGAAATTCGACACATAAATTAATGTTTCCAAGGGTGTCCAAGGATGATACCTCATTAGACTTAATCTAGCATCAAGTCAGAAGTTTTATTTTTTAAATATTTTAGTTAGTTTTGCAGGTATTTTTGACCAAATAGCTGCAAAACTAACAACATTCCTGTCAGCCTCATCCCTACCTTGTCATTTGTCATACATTTTACCTGCTAGCATAAACATTATTATATTGAGCACGTTAGCATGCTGATGGTAGTATTCAGCCCAAAACACCTCTGTGTATAGCTGTGCAAGTATAGCCTCGTAGACCTTTTTGAATATTTGTTCTTTTATTAGTTAGATACACTAACTACGGACATTGTTACATCTGCTGCTGGAAACCGGTTCTTTACTTCATACAGTGCACATTTAATAAGGAATAAATTATACTATGAGACAAAAATGAGGATTAGACGATGAGAAATGCAGCAATCAGCAGAATCTGTTAACTATGATCTAATTTTCTTCCTTCTGCTGTCGTTCCCCCTCCCCTCTCTATGCAGACCATGCTGACTGCCATCTCGATGAGTGCCATTGCTACCAATGGAGTAGTGCCAGGTGGGTGAGCAGACGCTGGCACCACACAGTCATCACTGTCCGCTTCTAAATTTCTCTTTTCACTGATTGCTTTTGGCACATTACACCCAGCACAGCTTGATATCCCCAGAAACATTAAAAGCTTTAGTCTGAGATCTTGTGCACTTTAACTTGTCGTCACACAGTGTTATTTACACAAAACAAAAGCATCAGCCAAATGCCTAAAATATAAAACTGGATGTATGTGTTTGTGCCTGTATGCAGACACACATTAAACAGTATAGCTGTGTTCTATAATGTGAGTTTAGTAATAATGGCATCTTACCAGTTGGTGTGTGTGTACAGCAGGGGTCAGAGCAAATTGCAGGTTTGTAGAGAACTGTGGAAATGTAAGCCAATTATAACTGTCTCTGTTATAACTAGTACCAGCCTTTATGCTGTAGCAAAGTACTGATTAAAGTCTATTTATTTATGTTCATTTAATTTATTTCCAGAGTTAGAACATACAACCACAGTAGTAAAACACAGTGATGAGAAAAGATCAATAAATTGCAGATGGTTATCAATTTCTACAATGTTTCAGATGTATTTATATAACACCACACAGATCATTGTGGGTGTTTCTGTTAACAACTTTGTATTTATGCTGTGTTTGTGTGTAGCTGGAGGCTCCTACTACATGATATCCCGTTCGCTGGGTCCCGAGTTTGGGGGAGCAGTGGGAATCTGTTTCTACCTGGGGACCACATTCGCTGGAGCCATGTATATCTTGGGGGCCATAGAGCTCCTCCTGGTAAGAACCAACCTGTCCGCTCCTCTCTCGTTCTGTCACTGTCTTCATCAGAGTGTCTGCTTTATTATTTCTCTGTTTTGTAGTGGTTACATTTTTGAGCCATGGATGATATTTACTGTTCAATTTCATCATTTTCAAGGTAAAGAGTCAAAGTGTAGTTTGGATGAGGTTTGAGATGACAATGATATACTAGTTTGTGGACAAGAATAAGCCAAACTTGCAACAACCATTTGAGAGTCTAGTATGATCTTGACAAATCAGCAAATATATACACAGTTGTGACACTCCCCCTACATTTTCATTAGCATTTCATAACAAGTACCTCACGTTTATGGGGACTAAAATTATATAAATCATACAACTTATTGTAAATAACACAATTAATCAACAATACACAACAGTACATCAATTAACAATATATTCTAACAATACATCCACATGAAAACCCTACATACACATCACATGAACTGTATACATATATAAACAAAGCTCATGCTTTTATACATGTGTGTTTAAAATGTAAATAACTACAGTTACATTTGGTTTTCTACATATACAGTAACCTTTCCTGTGGAACAAGACTGAGGAAATTTTCAAACTATGTTCATATCTGAACAACAGATAACTAAAAAATTGTCTTAGATGAACACAGTATACTTGTCATCTAAACCTAAGATACAGAAAGAAGTTACAACTAGTGTGTTTATTGCACTTAAATAACATAATTATAGTCAAGTTTCTTGAGTAAGCTGATTTCTTAAGTGTCATGTAAACCATAAGCCAGGTTTCTGTAATCAGGGAAAGGGATTAGGTTCACCACGTAGATTTCTCTTTGAGAATGTCAGTGTCCTGCCATGTAACCTAGTTTCTTATCAGTTTTGTACAAGTGCATGACAGACGTCTACAGACAGTGAAAGTAGCAGAGTGGAGACGAGATCTGACTGGATGAAAGGAGAGATTATTACATGGAGCAATGACTCCTCATTTTTAAATTGAGTCAGATTCCTCTGAGTAACCTGGTTACCTAAAAGTGGTTAATCTAAACACAGTCAGTGACATTAAGTAGAAAGCTTGACTTTAATATTTCTCCAAAAATCTATTAAGACCCAATGACATGAATACTGTATGCTGCTTTCCTCGTGTTGCATTCTGTCGTCCATTCACTGTCATATTAATATGAATCTGAATATGAATGAAAAATATGAATCAACAAATATTCAAACTAGGTGTTGTAGACATAAAACAATGCATTATTTTGCAGATGCAAGACCTATTACTCACCACAGGTTTATTCTGACACTGATTCTTAATAATAACTGGTGAAAACAAATTCACAGCTTTTCCAGAACAGCTGTCATGTTTTTTCAGATTGGAAATTAAAAGCAAAGACGGATCACATCCCAGTGAGTGGGTTCATGCCGATGTGAGTAAAATAGAGAACTGTCAACTCTCTATTGTACAGCCTACTTGAAATGACATCCGTTTTAAGCTAATTCATCCATGGCTTTGCCAAAACACACTGAGCTAAAGGGAAAATGATGGGACTACATTTCTAGGTTAGCAATGGATGACCACTCAAATCACAGCTTTTCCTTCCATGCAGAAAACTCTCAGACAACATACTACAGTTTTTTTCATGATAACACCGTCCATCGTATAAACCAGACCTGATGAATTACTAAAAGGAGTGAGTTCAGTTAGTAAGGCACTAAGGTACTAAGAGCTCCTGGGTTGGTTCGATTCCCAGTTCCCCCTGATTCATGGCCAGATGTCGAAGTGTCCCCGGACAAGACACTGAACCACAAACCCTTGGCGCCTTAAGGGGGCTGTCTGTCCACAAGAATTTCCACAAGACAGTTAATAAAGTATCAGTTATTATTATTATTATTTATTTATTTTTAAAAGATAAATAGACCTGAGTTGCCAAAAAACAAAGCATAAAATCATTCTATATTCTACAGGACCCTGTCAGAGTCACCGTGGTGCGTTTTTTTCGGAGCTACTTTTGCGTCACCATGTAAAACTTGGTGACGCGTTTTCTCAGCAGCCACAGCTGTGGGTGATCCCACTTGCTCTGTGGCCACAGCCAGCAGCAGTCTACTGCGTGACACAGGCTACTCTTAGAGTAGAGGTCAGGATCAGAGGGAATGCAGATGTATTGTGAAGGAACGCAAAGGTTTAGTAAGTTAACACAAACGCTCTGTAACATACTGAATGTAGATGAGGAAAAATATATGTTATTTCTTGTTGATAGATTTTTTATCCAATTAAGTCTAATTGGGCAGAGTATAACCCAGGTTATGTTTTTTTAATGCTGTGACAATACATTGCAGTTAAATTAATGGTGAATTGGCAAACATGAAAACATATAAAAACAAATTGAAACATGGCATTGCACAGCACCAGTATGTGCCACATGCCTTTGTGAAAACAGAGTTCTGCTTCAGTTTATTATCCTCCTCACTCTGCTTTGAAGCTATTTTTTCTCCAGCTGTGTGTTCTTTAACGTGAATTTTGTTCAGATGATGAAACCAGGATCTTTCATCTCGATCTTCATTCCTCTCCTCCTCCTTTCCTTCTGCCTTTTATTCCACACTTCTTCCACTGCAGTCCTCCATGCTGCATGGAGTATTGAGTAATTATGTAAATGCTGCATTAGTGGGAGATCAAGACATTGGCGGAGAACAAGACCATTCCTTGAAACAGCTCTTATCACTTTGGTCCACTGTTATCAACATACCAGTGTGTGTGTGTGTGTGTGTGTGTTTTTTTTATTCTTTTGCTATTCTCCTTCTGGATGCATCTAATGGATATGCAGAGTTTGATCATGCCTGGAGGTTAATTCTGTCTTCTGGGTCAAAGCTGGCTTAGTTTCCATTGTGAAATAACAATCCCTGCAGAATTGTAAGGAGCGGATCTGGAGAAGGCTGATTTGAATACGTTTCATCCTTCCACCCCAGCCAAGAACACAAACTGATGCTGCTATTTTAGGAAGCATGAACAGTTCACAGTGAAGCAGGAGATTTGTTTGCCTAGTGATATGCTGTTGTCAGTATCGGATCGGTTTCCCCAGTCAAATGACCGACCCAAGCCATGACTCCCTACCTGTTCTTCCAAATTCTCTTTGCTATTTATAGTGCTTAAGCAGTTTGGGTGGAAACCAAATGATTAATTAAAAGGGAAAAAAAATACAGAGAGAAAATCCCATGCTTATGCAACAGCTTCGCCGTGAATCATCTAAAGCTGATGACAGATACTGTCAGGCTAATTAGGGGTTTACCATTTTATATATGATGGGACTATTCTTACATTGACCCATAGTAAAAAAGTAATAATGGCAGTTAATTTCGATTATTAATACCATGCTGGAGTCCTTTAATTAAACTGAATTAAAATAGCTTCCAGTGTTGTGTGTGCCGCTTGAGTAGAGGAGTGCTAACGTGAGCATTGCATGTTTTTACACACCACAGACTTGTCCTCATTCACTTCATGCCTCACTGCTTTCCTCACCTCTCTTCTACTGTATTTTTTTTTTTTTTAGACCCACGGCGAAATTTACAAAATTGAGCAGTAAAAGATAAAAAAGAAAAATAAGCTAGAGAAGCAGGCCTTAATATGTGGTAGTTTAAATCCCCAGACAGGCTGAACAAAAGTGAAGAGGGAAAGTGGATGAATAACACTTGTTCTCCCTAAACAACCACCAAGATGCCCTTGAACAACAATAAGATTATATGGGACTTTTATGAGAAAAATGCTGAAAGTTATGCTTTCCCTCGATACATACAGGTAAAAAAAAAACTAACATAAATCTTCTACTTCAGATCTACATAGTGCCCAAAGCGGCCATCTTTCCCCTGGAGGGCCTGGAAGGTGCCGAAGCAGAGGCTGCCCTGCTTAACAACATGCGTGTGTATGGGACCATCCTGTTGACCTCCATGGCCACAGTGGTATTTGTTGGCGTAAAGTATGTCAACAAGTTGGCCCTGGTGTTTCTGGCCTGTGTCATCCTGTCCATCCTGGCTGTCTACGCTGGGGTCATCAAGACTGCCATCGAACCTCCTGACTTCCCGTAAGCAGTGACCACCAAGAAAAACCACAGAGTAGAAAATAAGCAAAAGACATAACCACAACCCAGACTTACAAACACCTAAGCACATATACAGTATGGCACGTATATGTCCTAAGCTGTCATAGGAAAATAAGCACTAGTAACAAGTTTCAATTAGCACACAGTTAAAGTCCATAGAAATATAGTGATTAAAATGCTGATACTACCTTTGAAGCATATTTTTAACGTCTCAATGTGTTTTGACCTGCCAAAGTCAATAAATCAATTATTCCTGATGAGTTATTGTTGTTTTAGGCTAGAGTTTGAAATTTAAAACGAATCACTTTCTTCGACTTTGTGCTTCAGTGTTTTATTTTTTCCCACTAAATCAGTTTAGTTGCCTTTTCTGCTTACATCTGTAGCTCTGTTGTAGCCTGCCATAGGTAAACAATCAAATTAAACTGAATTAAATCAAATCATGAACAGTGTGACATTTCATGATTTAATATTTTGAATCTTTACTAAAGAAGTCAAAAGAAATTGCTTAGACCCAAACAGACAAAGACACACACTCACACACAAATACACACACCAGCCACTACATCAATGCTCTGACAGACATTTTGTGCTTTTCGTTCCGCAGTGTGTGTATCTTGGGGAACCGCACATTAGTGTGGAAGACTTTTGATGTGTGTGCCAAGACCATTGAGACAGCTAATGGGACAGTCACCACCCAGCTGTGGCGCATGTTCTGTGATTCACCTTTCCTCAACGCTACCTGTGACAAATACTTCACCGCCAACAATGTGAGTCAGGTCCAGGGCATCCCAGGGATCACCAGCGGAATCCTGGCAGGTTGGTTCATCCAATTTGGATCTGCGTGCAAGTGTACAGTAGATTGTCATTCATTCAGTGTACACACGTACAAATCATAAAATATTTGCATCTCTATGTATCTGTTCACTTTGTCGAGTCACTGATACTTGACTGATGTGGCTCAAATGAAAATGCATAGCTGGCTGTATACATGAATGAAAATTAAAATATGTTTAGTCAGCGTCACTTATGCTTGTGAGGGTAAAACAAGGTATCCAGTATGAGTGGCTGCAGATTAGTTTTGTCTTGGAAAGGCACATGGCCTATTAAGAGTAAAGAAGGAATGATGACATTATTGTGCAAAGCTGTCACTGATATATTTATTTTGACCATATACATTAGTGTAAAGACGCAATTAATGTTAAATTGTCTTATTTAATGAAAGTAGACACTGAAATGTGCACTATATTATACCATACAAAGAGGCTCTGTTTTCCCTATGTCACAATTCATGTCATGCAGTCCTCACATTTTTCACTTAGTTTACAGTAATTAAACTGTAAACTGTGCGTGACTAGATGCAGCAGGATGGAACCTGTTCTTTGGTGTCTGTTCAAAGTATTTCTAAGAAATGTAGAAATCATTATGTATCATAGCAGAACAAAATATCTTGGATTTCTCAGCCCAGGGCTCATGAAAACCCTAGGCTAGAGAAAACCCAGAGCTAGCTTAACCTTGTTTCAGTATTTATTACAGGGTTTTCTTCTTACACAAATATAAGAGCATCAAAGGAACCATGTAAATGTAGACATGACTCCTAAATTAAGAGCTGAAAATGAATTACTTAAATCACAGTTAAAATGAGGACTGAACTGGACAGGACTTCATCAGCTTTCAATCTACAATGGGTGTTCACTAACTGTATTATTCCTTACATTCCTCTCACCTGTCCAGATAATCTGTTTGGGAACTACTATGAGAAGGGTGACCTGATTGCCAGGAAGGACATGGAGTCAGCGGAAGACCCGGACGACCCTTTGACCAGCACTAACCGTTACGTGTTGGCTGACATCACAAGCTTCTTTACCTTGCTGGTTGGCATCTACTTCCCTTCTGTGACAGGTGAAAAACCTTTTATCAACTGACCTTTATTTTTTGGTGCATGATCTACAGCATAACTCATAACTTTCTGAATCCATTTTTATATGTGTAGCAAATTATTAATATTCTGCAGATCCTGACATAACATGTGTCTGCATCTGTGTAAACCTCTGACTTTGACCATGTTTCCTTCTTGACTGTCTGTTCAGGTATCATGGCTGGCTCCAACCGCTCTGGAGATCTGCGTGATGCCCAAAAGTCCATCCCTATTGGAACCATTGCTGCTATTACCACCACCTCCACTGTCTGTATCCTCTCACTTCTGCCACCTGCAGGAAAACAAGAGTCCCTGTACAGACATTTAAAATAATGTTTTCCCAGACAGTTTAAACATTTTTGAATCAAATATATTGAATCATATATATGAACTGACAGAGTTCATATATATATATCAAATTTAATGAAAAAAAAAAAAAAATATATA